>JARHVA010000843.1:4045000-4341073 GCA_037957365.1 Torreya grandis
TTGTCTATAAAGTTGTAGTTTTGCATAAAATGGTCACTAGGGTAGGTAGTCAGTTTTGCATAAGTTTGTAATCCTCTATGCATCTATGCTAATCTTTTTTATCTTGTAGGGGTACAACTAAAACTTATCAATCTTAAAAACTAATGGTTGCCTCATGCTAAGCAAAATCATAATTTTGCAATCATGATTTTGCCTATAAGTTCTAGTTTTGCCATCAAAAAGTGTGATTTTGACGTAATCTTTAAATCCAACAATTAAAATTGCTAAATTTAGCCTTTTATGAGTTTTTTACCTCTGTTTGATTATTATTTACTTGTAGGAAAAGAGATGCATTGCCTAGATCTCCATCAAACATCCAATAAAACCCTTTTTCGCTTGGTACAAAAATACAGATCATGAATAGGTGATTTTTCTTAATATAAGAAAGTTTGCATATTAATAAGCGATTTTGATCAGGTCAAATTTTAAATACATTTGTAGACATAGTATTAGTTTTTAGACCCTTTAATCACTTTTTGATTTTCTATAAATATTTTTACCGTTATAAAAAATTTATCAGTTTGATGGTTAAATTTTGAGTGATTTTCCTTACTGGAAAAACTATAAATTTTGAATCATGATTTCATAGTTTGACTTGCATTTTTGTCTAATAATTTGTAATTTTGCTTGACCTGTATGGTTACTACCATGGTTAGTCAACTTGTTGTAAAACTGCAAATAACTAGTTATGATATTGCCAAAAACTTGTAGTTTTATGCTCATTAGAAGAAATTTTGATTAATACTAATTATGTATCTATAGTTTTGTCTTCTTTAGTTGCATTTTTTCACTCATTTTTTTGGTATTTAATTTTTCCTTTTTAATTGCATTTTAAGGGTCATGTTTAATGAATTTTGAGTCATTCCAAGGGTTTCACAAGTCCCAAATTATGTTTCACATTAAGAGCACTACCCCTTGACCCCACCAAGGCATGTATTAGAGGTACTACCCCTAGACCCCATAAGGGGAACTACCCCTTAACCCTAAAATGGGTGTTTCCCCTTGACCCCACTGGGGGATGCCACCCCCAAACACCCATGTCATGCCCCCCTCATCCAAAAATGTTATAGATCCAAATCATAATTTTGTAGTAGTTTTATCAAGGCTTATTACAATAACATTTTATTTCTTGTAGGTATGAATCTAGTAGTAATTTTGACTTGATAACATCTTCTCTTGTAGGTCATATATTTTGTCTAACGTCTTGTCTTGTAGGTTGCCCCTCCAAGATTACCAATTTAAACTACTAATCACTTGTCTTATAGGTCACCTATCAAAGATATTTTGGCATTTTAAAAAATTATCTTGTAAATATATTGTATATATCACATCTAAATTAATTGGTTAATAAATCATTTTGTCTACTTGTGTGTCACCTAAGGGCTACAATGGTGTATGCTCTCCTCCTTGCATCCTTGTGGCCATTCCTAAAGGATAAAAAATCACTACCAAACCCTCCCATTTTTTTTATTTTTTAGGGGAAAAGTGACATGGAATTTACACCTACATACTTGCCATAGTCTTAGGGGGATAGTGATTGTGGATTTCACCACATACACATTGCAATCCACACTCTATGTTTTGATGGAGTATAAATATTAGGGATAGTTGTCATTAGGATAAGTGGTTAAACCCATACAGGTCTTTCATGAAGGGGAAGATTTAATTCTCTAAACTAAGTATTAGACAACACCCTACATGGACTTGGGCCCATTTTACTTAGCATATATCAGAGATGACTCTATAGATCCTGTTCAACCTAGCATAAGACCATCGACCAAAATAAGTGACCTATTATTGGAGTTAGTTTCAAATCCCAAGTGATTATCAAGTGTAGATAAGTTTGATAGGGTTTAGTAGGTTCCTCAATGGGTCACCAACCTACATGCTCACCCATGAATCTATTAAATGGTGCAGTCATTGGGTTACATACCCATCATTTTACAAATCTTAAATTTGTAGTTTATTTGATTTATTGAGTGTTGTGCTAGACTAATGTTGTTTGTAAGCCAAGTCAGCCTTTTACCCAAACTTATACACTCCTATCTAGATATTTTTCACATATCACAATATCCTTATCTCGTCATCATATCATTTTTTACATCCTTTTCGATATCCACTTGTACATATTTTCTTTGTAAATTTGTGTAGATCCTTTTCAAGCTTATATCATATTATGTCTTGTCCTACCCATCATCACCCCTCTCACATTAGTCACATCCTATCCTAGCCTCATCCATCTATCAATAGTCATACCCCATTACCTATATATCCTAATCAAGTCTTGTCATCCATATCTTATCCTAAGTCTACCTTATCCATAACCAATCATGCATCACCTAGACTTACTCAGTCCCCTAGTCTAAATCTATTATTTGAACTTATTTAGCCTAATCAACTTATCTACCATATTATCAACCTAACCTAATAATATTCCAATCCATCTATTACTTTACCATACCCTTATGTATACTAGTCATCCCATCGAGTCAATACTTATATGTTAGATCTCATCCACATTGGCAAGTACCTCGTTACATATTAGGGTACTCAACACTTGCCTGCTTGTGTCTAATTAGGTTTGAGTCATAATTGTAATACTGTCCATCTATAAATCTAATCCTATCATCATCAAATCCTCCTTAAGTCAATTATCTTAGTCTTTATCTAGTTTTAATCCAATCAATCCAAAATTAGTCTCTTGGGCCAGTCTAGCCCCTCATCAAATCCTAGAGCTTATCATAGCTCACTCAATCCAATCTAATCTAAATCACTAGAATTATAACTCACAACTTAATTTATTCTACTTGATCTTATCTAATCAAACATCACCTCACATCAAACATCTTGTCAAACTTGAAATCGCACTAAATCAAGCCTTTATCCAAATTCATTCTACACATCCCATCTTCATCCCTTAATATTTTCATTTAATCCCCTACACTTTATGATTGGGGCCAATGAACCACATCATCTATATTTTCTCCCATATTCATCCATGGCATCCAAAATAAATTTAGTCAATACCTTGATTGAACAATGCCTCATATCTAATAAGGATGTACTTATTTCTTACCTCTTTGAGCTGAGTACTTTATGGCCTACAAAATTTGACCCCATCCATCCAACATTACCTCAATACCACACCCATCCACATGATTCCCATTTAAATCCTCTATGCACTAGTCATAGCTAGTTGTCTACCCCTTCTTATTCTAGTAAAGGGAATCCAATACTGGCCACTTCATCCACTACTCATCCACCTAGATAATCACATCAATAACCATCTGATCCAAAACCTAATGCTTCCATATCTAAATAATAAAGTGTCAAGAGCCCCTATACTCATCTTCCTATATACCTAGAATCCCTCTTTCACTAACTTGTTTCCATCAACATGATGGTCTATCCACCTATAAAACATCTTAATCCCACCAATCATAATCCCTCTTGGTATAAAGATAACTAATATTATGCATACCATTAATCGATTTCGAAATTTCCAAAATTATGTCCAAGACCTCATCAATCATGGTGACATATAAATCGAGAATGAATCAGATGAATATGCATCCTCGAGTGAACAAGAAGAGTTATGCTAAGATTCCACTCTTGATCATGGTCAAGACCTTACATTTTTAATCCAAATTTAAGACATTGCATCCATATTCTATGGTCCCCATACCTTTAAAAAATACTCCCTCAAAGATGAACCCATTCCCCATGAACCTAGTGACCCATTTTCTCATGAGTCTTTCCTCTATGGGCCTATATTTATTGAATCCATTATCTCCTCATCATCACATCAAAAAACCCATGTTGAGAGGTCATTGGTAGATGATAAATCTTCTACTAGCACCTTCACCTCATGTACATTAGAACCAACATTGGAATCAACACTAGTTTTATCTACACTGGGATCATGTTCAACATCAATATATGAATTATATTCCTCATCAAAAAAAATCATCCCTCATAGATATTATAATAGATGATGAATATTCTTTCCCTTTTGAATATATCTCCAATTCAGATTATAACCAAACACTAGGCATATCTTTTGATCTTAACTAGGATGATGGAGTCATAACAGAGTTTTTAAAATCTTTATCTATCAATGATTGTTAGAGTGAGTCTGATCCTTCTTTGGATATGTATACTACAGCTAGTCCTAGTTATCTTTTTTATTATCTTGAGGATATTTTATTTGATGTCAAAATTAGGTCTCCTAAGAACCCTTATGAATACCATGTTTCCCCATCACCCCTCATTGAGCTAATCATACGATTTCCATCTCCTTCATCCATCATAGATCCTTTCCTTCCCATCAATTATTATTTAATCACATCCTTCCATAAGTATGAACAAGAACATACATAATTGGAACCTTCCTCAAGAAACATAATATGTGCCACAAATTCAAAGGTTCAAGACCATATTCAAAAAGTCATACATGATAATCAAACCATATTTGAGACCAATAAATCAAAATCAAGAAAAGTCAAATCATTGACCTAATCAAAATGTGTCTTCCCCTAGTGAAAACCTCTTTGAGACACTAGGGGACCATCAAATTCAAAATAATATTCATCTATCAATTTCCTATGGTGATGCCTAATATAAGGCAATATATGGTATTCAAAATATCATCAAGTCTAAATATCAAAATAATGTTGAAAGTAGTATCAAAATGGCCAATAATCCTTCAAATAATCATTAAAGATGAACCACAAATTCAAATCATCTTAGATATCCTTCAGTCTATTAACAACTAGCACCAATCAAACATGAAACATTTGACATATCTAATGATGTGTGTGAATGTTAGTCCCACTCCTCAAACACCTATCATACCCTCCTATCATGAACCCATCAACCAATCAAGTCCTATCATCCATTTACATACAACACATCCCCATCAACATCAATATATAATCCAATCCATACCTCACATCACCTTTTTAGGTGGCATTATCACTCATAGAGGTGATGAAAACATATGGTCTAGATATATGGAGGAGTATGAATCAAGAGTCAATGAAGGTCACACAAACATCAATACATCCAACAACAACATCATGATCCTAGCATCACATCTCTCTAGAACATGTGTTGGTTGAAGATCATGAATATATCTACATCTTGCATCTCTCCCACCTATAATAAATTGAGATGTAAAAAAAGTCAAAAAATCAAAAAGTAAAAAAATCAAAAAATCAAAAAGTCAAAAAATTGAATAAAAATAAAAAAACAAAAATTCAAAAACAAAATCATTCGTCCAATGGTAAAAACTAGTCTTCTAGTACCTTGGAAAAGTACAATGATTAAAAATAATTTATGATATCATGGTAAAATAATTTATTATATGCATTCTATCTCAACACTTGGGGGAAAAACCATCCACATATTGTCCCTTATCAATTCCATCCATGTCATATCCTTTGTCTATTATTCCTACACATCATTTATCATCATATTGTGCATCCTATTGTGTCCCTCCTCTCTTCTAGTCTTGACCTTCATAATGGAATGTAATGTGTCTTGAGAAATGATCTAGAATAATCCTACCATATCCTCCAATGGACACTTGGGTAGCTAAACATTTGGTTCTTTCACAATGTGGTCATTGGTGATCCCTAGTCCATTCTTCCTTGATACTTATCCCTTTTTCCATATTTCTATCATCCTTTTATCATCCCTTCCATTCTTCTATTTGTATCTATTTTGGTTTATAATCTTAGTATTCCCTTTACTATTAACCCTCTGTGTATAGTGTACATACATATCCCAAAAGCCATAAAAATTGAAATATTCCAAATAACCCTAAAAATTATAAAATTTACAAAATCCCAAAATATCTAAGTTGTCTTGTCTTGTGTCATCTTTTCATATTTCCTAATTTATCTATCTCATATTATCCCATGTTATCTTATCATATGTCCTAAATATCCTTATTGTCATGTCTTTTGACTTAGTCATCTTATCATCTTGCATCATGTCTTCCACAATCTTATCTTAATTGTAGTCTCTAATCTAATCTAAATACATATCATGTCCAATTTCATATCCTTAATCCAAAATTCACACATTATCAAGACCAAATTAGTCCCACTCATCCCTTAATCAATCATCCCATTGACTCTTATCAAGACCATTAAACAAGACATAATGAAATTGCATGTAAATACTTTTGTGTATGTTGTTTGACTTGTTTACATATGAATATCTTATGTTTTGTTTGTCTATTTTTATTTTTAGTCTTGCATCATGTCTCTTTTTATCTATTGGGTAATGAATGAGGATATTATGATGACACCAAAGCTATAATGATGCTTTTAGGTGCCCTTAATGATGCAGAGTTTGTTATTTTCCCTTTCATATGCATTTTGGCACAGTATTCTCTTGGTCATATTTATATCATGGGGCATAATTCCAAGTGTTATATTTATCAAATTTCTTATACTATGATGAGCCTTATTATAATAATGATAGCTTGATCATCTACACACTCATCATTTCTCCTATCCTCTATCACAATGTATAACAACCCATATCCAATCATTTATCATATTCCTTTATCTTCAAGATGATCATCCAAGAACACTTGTATAATATCCCATCATTCCTTTGATTCCTTCCATCATCACATCTATATGCTCTAGTCAATCATCTATCATCTCTCTAGTTGTTAACATCTAAATCCAATCATTTCTCTTAATCCTTTTATCTCCATGTCTAACATCTAAGTCACATCCTCTATCTAACAACTAACATGTCTAACAACCATCATCATCCTAATATTATAATATATCATCATCATATTATAGTCTATCTTATCATCCATCATCTAGTCTAAACTACATTAGCTTGAGGTCTTTTTAGACTATGTAGGCAATGCTCAGTCACATAGTGTGCTTGAGGTCATCTCGGCCACTATCTCCTCTTTTTCCATCATTCATCATCACATCTATCTTGTCTTTCATCATCCTCAAATTTTTCATTAGTCAAATCTTTGAGCTATAATACTAATCATCAATCTATCAGTCTATCAATCAAACACCATCTCTACAATCATCTACCTTGATCTTTTTACTAATGACTTACACTTGTCAATTAGGCCTGACAACTCATAACATTCATATTTTCTTCATCTATCATCCATTAACATTGATTGTTCAATTCACCATTTAAAGTTTATGTTTTTTTCCCCTTATTATGTCATGACTAGGATTGTAACTTTATTATCATCTTTTCTCCCTTACATGTGTCCTTGTTAGGGGCATCATCACTTTTTATCACATTATCAATCATTGATTTAATGTGTTATGAAAAAACCCTTCCCCTTCATCGTTATGTCACTCAATCATAACGTTCTTTCACTCTAATTTCCTTCACCATATTTCTTCACCTTATCTTCAAGATACAATCATCATTAATCTTATCAAATCATTATCTTATCCTGGCCTATAGCTATCCCTTAAAAAAACCTTTTCTAGGGATACACCAAAATATTGCATCATTTTGTCTTATCATCATCATGTTATTATTGATTCCCCCTTGAGATGTGTCAACAATGATATCATAATCATTTCCCCTCCTTGTGCATAGGTCTTTACCAAGGGAATCATTAATTTGTTATTCACCACATATGTCAATCTCTTATTCTTCATCATTGATCTCACATCCCACATCCCATTCCCTTATCTATTCATTTCATCCCACCCCTTGTTTATTATTTTTGAGTGGCCATCTGGCTCTTTCCTCCCTGCATGTCTCCTTGATGGGGTATCATATCACCTAACATCATTTACTAACATTCATCCATGAAATGGTTTTTATTTTAAAGACCATTAGTCCTTCCAATTCATACATTCACAATTCCCTTTCAAAGAGTGAATATATATATATATATATATATATATATATATATATATATATATATATATATATATATATATCTAAAATTGTTCGCTTCATTTAATGTCACTAATATTCCTATTAGTCAACATTAATTTCACCTACACCATCTAATATTATTTATCTTGTCTAATTATACACCTTCTAATCATTTATCTAATATCCCTTTCCATTATTATTCATTTATTAGCCTTATTCCTAACTCACAAATTAATTAATTATCCTAAATCAACATTATCTACTAACTAATCCCACTTGTCTAATATTTGGTAATTTAAAATTCCCACAACCTACCCACACACCTAGCCTATTACTAGGCTATCCTACATCTCTGGTCCCTAATCACCTATCTAATTACATATCCTAATCCCCTAATACTATTACTTATCCCCTAAATGAATTCTATAATTTTTCAATTCTAGAATCCTCTCTAACTTATCCCCTTTCTCTATAGAAGCCTATATTCTAGAGGCTTCCAAGGAATTTTTAATTCCTTGGATAATCCTCCACCATAGATCCTCCCCACCCATATTTCCATGGCCTATTTAAACACACCATCTCCCTCCATTCTAACTAACCAAAGAGTTTGCAAAAAATCCATGCTATAATCAAAGTCATTGATCAAGCTATCATTATGTAAAAATTATGAGTCTATCCATAGCAATCCACAAGCAAAATAAAGAATCATTAAAAATACACTTGAATATCTTAGAGAGAAGATAAGAGGAGCAAGGAAATGGTAAGAAATTTCTTATTATTTCTTATTTGATTCCATAATCTCTCCCTTTTATGTTATTGTGTTTTGGGTTAAATTTACTATATAAAGTAGTTTTTATTTATAGCTCAAAATAAAATCATACAAATATTAATGGGTTTCATTCTAGAATGATATTCAGGGTTATTTGTTAGAAAAAAAATCACTTTGAGAGTCAAAATATATTCTTAGATCCTTTGGAACAAACTCAATATTAGAAAATGGCCTTTGAAGCCAAATTGCTTCCTTACTTGCATGACTACTACCATGTACTCAACCTTTGTTGTGGATATCACAACACTAGCCCGTTGTGTACTCATTTAAATTACATCTCCATAAAACAAGTTGAACACATACCCACTAGTATATATATAACAATCAAGATATCCATCCTATTATAAATCCACAAAACCATGTATATTCAATGTTTTGATTTTAACAAGATTACCTTGATAGTAGATTTCATAGTCAGACATCTCACACAAATACTTGAATATCCTCTTCATTATAATATAATGTTATTTTCTTATATTTGAAATAAATCTTATCACTAACACCATTGTATGAGCAATTTTAGGTCTAGTACAACCCATTGTATACATCAAGCTACCAATAACACTAGCATATGGGACTATAGACAGGTGCTCAATTTCTTCTTCTAGTTTAGGTCATTGTTTAGTAGATAAATTTAGACCAATAGGAAAGGGAGTACTGATAGGCTTGTTTTCATGCATCTTAAACCTTTTCAATATTATTTCAATTTACTTATATTTAACCATAATTTATTATTTACTTGATCTCTTTCAATTTTCAAGCTCAAAATATATTTTTTAGCACTGAAATCCTTCATATCAAATTGAGACTTAACTTGGATATTAATTCCATTTTAATACCAATTAATAACATGTCATCCATATATAATAGTATTATAATAAAATTTACACTTTCCTATTTAAAATATACATAGAGATTGACTTTACTTCTTCCAAGCCCAAGTCCTAACACATGTCAGTAAAATTTCTAATTCTACAATCTTGGTGATTGATTCAAGGCACATATATAACTTTTTAGCCTACACACCAAATCATTCTTTCCCTTTATCTTAAATATTTTTGGCTATGTCATGTAGATTTCTTTCTCAAGTTCACCATATAGAGAAGCTATCTTTACATCCATTTGTTCTATTTCTAGATCAAAAGCAACAACAATAGCTAGAAGAAATATAATTGAATGTAATTTAGTAATAGAATTTAAAAAATTTAAAAAATCAATTCCCTTTACTTGAGAGAATCAATTTACTACCAAGTGAGATTTATACTCCTCCATTTTCCTATTTACATTGTACTTCTTATTAAATACCCATCTGTAGCAACATGTTTATTCAAGAGGTAGTTTTACCAAGTTTTGTATCTAATTTTTAACTAAGGATTCCATTTATTCCTCCATATCCTTCTTCCAATACCTTTTTTTGAGGTGAAATCCTCCCTTATAGTCTTGGGGTCTTCATCAATAACAAACCTAACCAAAAAATATAGAATGGAAATTAGGAGGACAATACTATAAAGTGATATTCTCATCTGATTTGATCTTCTATATGATTGGATTTTATGCTTATACATATTTTAATTATTCCTCAACTTCATCTAAATATTCCTCTTGAAAATCCTACTTTGGTTCATCTTCTGTAATTACTTCAAATTAAAACACTTATTCTCCCTCTTCTTCTTCATTTTGAATCTATTCAGGTTCACTCTTTGGTTGTCCTTATTTTTTGGAATCCATTTTACCTCTCTAAAGATAATATTATGACTATAAACAATCTTCTTCATTCAAGGTTCCATACCTTATATCCCTTCACACTACTACCATATCTAATAAAGATATAATTTGTTGATTTTTTATTGAGTGAAGTCCTTTTTTCCTTTGTATATATGTATAAGCATCACAATAAAACACTCTAATATTTTTGAGAGATGGTTTCTTACCTATAATGCTTCTTGTGGAGTTTTATCAAATAGGGATAATGTGGGTGATCTATTAATAAAATAACAAGAAGTTGTGATTACTTTTACCCAAATTTTTGTTTCAATCCTACACCACTGAGCATACCTCTCACCTTATCCATCATAGTCATATTCATTTTTTATGAAACTCCATTCTATTGTGGTGTATGTGGAGTTTTGTTTTTCTTTTCTATTCCATAATGCTTACATAATTGATTGAAATCATTGGAGCAATATTCTCCAACATTGTCACTCTTCAAGACCTTAATATTATTGTCTATTTGGTTTTCAACAAGAAACTTAAACTCCTTAAACTTATTTAGAACCTTAGATTTATCATTGATACAATAAACCCATTTTTTTCTTGAGTATTTATCAATATAAGAAACATGATACATAGATTTCCGTAGCAATGAAACCTTCATAGGTCAAACAAATCACTATGCACTAAATGTAAAATCCTTTTTGATCTTGCACTACTATGAAACTTCACTTGAGTTTACTTACAAAACAGACAATACTCAAAAAAATCAAATTCTAATATGAAGTTATCAATTCCTCTAGAAATACCTTTAGATTTTAATTATTGAAGGCCTTTCTCTCTAATGTTTCCCATCCTCTGATGTCACAACAATGTCTTATCTATAGGAGATGTTAGAATTTGATCTAAAATATTTTTCACCTCAAGAACCAAAAATATTACATTTTTTACTTATAGTGTTTGACTCAAGTTTAAACAACATTTTTATACAGGCTCCTCTTTCCAGTACCATTTTTCCATGAACCATGTTGCAAGTATATTTATCAAATACTATCTTCACACCTTCATCATTCATCTTACTTATAGATATTAGGTTTATATTCAAATATGGAATGTGCATAACACTAAGGAGGGTTTTAACCATTTCATATTTAAAACTCAACTTGGATATCCCCTATCTATGATATTATAGGTTGATTTATTTGTTAAGAATAAATCACCTCCATTGATCTTTTCATATTCATAGAACCAATCCATTTGAAGGGTCTTATGAAAAGAGGCACTTGAATCAATTAACCATGTACCATCACATGCATGTGAGATTGAAATTTACAAGAATAAATTCCTCAAGTCTTCACTAAAGGGTTTTGATTTTATAGATTAGGATTCATCAGATGATTTACCCTTTTCAACCTTTTTAGATTCACAATCTTTATTGAGATTCCACGTTTTACCATAGTTCCAACTTTCCTCTTATGACTTTGACTATCTATAATTTATTTTAGTTTATTATTAGGAATGATCTATTACAAATAAGGCATATTTTATTTGATATTATTTAGTAGGTTTTTACCTCATTTGTTCTGATAGCAAGACTCCCACTATGTCCTTAATTTTTTAATGTCAATGAAGTAGTAGTTATTATCAAAACTAAATTATCCCAAAGTTAAGCAAAGAGAAAAAATAAAATTAATACATTTTTATTCTTCATCCATTTTAACTTTAATATAAATTAACTGACTTAACATAATATTGAAAGCATTTAGATGTTCAGCTACAGATTCACTATCATTCATTCTCAATAAAAATAATTTCTTTTAGAGAAATAATTTATTCACCAAAGACTTTTTCAGATACAAAGTAAGAGAATTTTTCTCCATCGAGATATTCAATAAAACTAAATTTGATAGACACAAATTGATTGAACTCTTTGATTTCCTATCAGTATTTTCTCAATCTTATAACTTCATACCCATACGTTGGACTCTTGATACAACAACCCACTCATTTTTGTGCACAAGAATATCTTCCATCTTGAGCTTATAAAAATTTAAAATATTAATAGTTGAATTTTTAAATCTCTATCCTTATGATTCATATCATTTTTATTTACTAAAAAAAATCTCACATGTAGAGCTTCCACTTAAACTATAGTTTATCATAGGTTGAATAAACCCTGACTCTTTAGACAAATCTAAACCTAGCTCTAATACCAAATGAAGAGAAAATAGATCTAATAAACTAAACCAAGAGAAACAATACCAATAGAATATTTAAGCTAACAAAATAAGATAAATAAAATACACACAAGATTAAACAAATATATAATATTTCACTTGGTAAACCATTTTGGAAAAAAATCCAACACAATAATCTCCTTTTCAATTGTATTAAATTAACCATATTACAATACAATAAAATATTTCTAGGTTCTGATCGTTCACTATTGTATGTGTGAGTATATATAGGCACATAAATCAATAATCATCAAAGTAATATTACAAAACCATGGGTACCAAAACCATTGGCTATGTAAAACATGGGATGAAACCACCTAAATATATATCAATATAACCCCAATAATTTTTGGGGCCACAAAGGGGATACTCACCCCCAAACCTTACATGAAAATATATAACACATTTACAACATTAAAGTGATGCATTATGTAGATACATAATTTTGGCACATGCCTTGTAATTGCATCATCATCATCATCATCATCGTCATCATCATCATCATCATCATCATCATCATTATTATTATTGAGATTTCATACATATGAAGCATTGGTTTTAACTGGATTCTTATTGACAAATTTTATTTTGTGTTGATTTTTATATAAATTTCTCATTATCATCATTAATTCATAAACACCTTATGATCTATCATATATTTTCCTTGAGATTCTTCCAAATAATCTTGAAAATATGTAGATCTTTATTTATAGGGTTTTGACCATCCAAAGTGCCATAAAAATAATCTGATATTGGTATGACTATTATTATATTATATCAATAGTGGTCATGGAAAAATGGTTGATTTTTGATATCTTGAACTAAGGAAGGAGAAATGTGTATTTTATTTCATAAACACACACAAGATTAAACAAATATATAATATTTCACTTGGTAAACCATTTTGGAAAAAAACCCAACACAATAATCTCCTTTTCAATTGTATTAAATTAACCATATTACAATACAATAAAATATTTCTAGGTTCTGATCTTTCACTATTGTATGTGTGAGTATATATAGGCACATAAATTGGTAATCATCAAAGTAATATTACAAAACCATGGGTACCAAAACCATTGGCTATGTAAAACATGGGATGAAACCACCTAAATATATATCAATATAACCCCAATAATTTTTGGGGCCACAAAGGGGATACTCACCCCCAAAACTTACATGAAAATATATAACACATTTCCAACATTAAAGTGATGCATTATGTAGATACATAATTTTGGTATATGCCTTGTAATTGCATTATTATTATTGAGATTTCATACATATGAATCATTAGTTTTAACTAGATTCTTATTGACACATTTTATTTTGTTTTGAGTTTTATATAAATTTCTCATTATCATCATTAATTCATAAACACCTTATGATCTATCATATATTTTCCTTGAGATTCTTCCAAATAATCTTGAAAATATGTAGATCTTTATTTATAGGGTTTTGACCATCCAAAGTGCCATAAAAATAATCTGATATTGGTATGACTATTATTATATTATTTCAATAGTGGTCATGCCATTTTTGACTCCTTTAATCTCTTTCACCATGTTTCATCATGCTCTAATTATCAAATTTCTTGCTTCCACAATGTCAACTTTGATGTTAATAAAGTCTGAATTCTAATTTGAGAAACATATATATCCAGAATCACCCTAATGTCTTTAGACATGAAGATATCATATCGTATATTCATACAATTATGAGGATCATGTATAAGGACTTTCTTAACTTTAATTTTTACTAGATTTATATCTATTGAAAATTTATTGTTGCATACATGTACCAAAATAAGGACAAGTGAAATAATATATAAAATTGAACACTTATTTTCATTTCATACACAGGGATAATGATTTGGACTATCATATACATGAATCTAATTATTGACTTGCATGAGTGTTATTTCTAACTTATCATCAAACAAGGGGCTGACTCATGCAGTTTCATACAAAAACACTAGCTATTTTACATCCTTGAAAGGCTTATTAAAGAAATTAGATTTTGAGAAAAGGGAAAGGAATTATCATAGTCTTTTGCATCAATTTGTAAATTTAGAAAATGTTTTTGATATAGTCACTAACAAATGAGTTCATAAAGATATATACCATGCATACTTGTGTAACAATTATTTGAATAAACCCGACACTTTCAAGACATATTATCACTATCAAAATAATTTGATATTAGATTGTCACTATCAGAGTAGTTTTTGTACTAGTCACATTGACACAACTTGGTCATATTTTTGGATTCTCTTATGCATTATCCTAAGACTTGTTTCTCATCATTTATTATGACTATCAAGATACAAGTGAGTTCAAAATTAGGTATGTGTGTATAAACCCCATTTTTGTCAATCATTTACATATATAGGTAATTTCATCCATCTTCATTTAGTTGCACTGTAAGTATTCATTCATTATTTTTATATATTTTATTAGATCTATTGCATTTGTACCTATATGCATTATTTTATGGTTTAGTGTTGTGTTAATAAGACCTAGATCCTGATGTTTCTAGCTTTTTGAATCCATAAAATTAATATTGGTGATATCTATAAACAATGATGATGAAGAATACATCGATGATAATGAATGGATTTATCTCAATTATAAAGACAATGATGGCTAGAAAATGTAAATTTAGAACCCGTGCTAACTCGTTACCCGTCAGATCCTTGCCATGGTCTTTCAGCATGAAAGCATTGAGGTTATCTTCTATTGATTTGTCTTTTGATGAGAAAGATGATCTCAAATATTTAGAGGATGAGGTTTTAGATCAGCATTAGCTTGTTTTTAGGACAAAGGATGTTCTCTCTAAAGCTTATGATAAATCCTTCAAAAAAAGCTATAAAAAATTAGGTAGTATAGAATTGTCTAGAGGTTTTGAAAACCCTCCTAAGACTAAATCACTTGTGATTTCGGGCTTAGCTTCAGAGTCTATCATTTTAGTTAGGTGTTATGAGGTGACCTTCATAAGGACTAACATTGCCCAACCAACTATCGCATATGTGATTGAAGTGTGTCCTTCTCAAGCAACAATTAAATGTTGGTTTTATTTAGGTTGTATAAATTCCACAAACCTTTTTAACTACTACATGGATTTATGTTTGTCCTTGCTCCCTTCCTCACCACACATTTCTCCTTCCTTAGTTCAAGATATCAAAAATCAATGGGATTTCACCTACAGTTGATACCAATCAATTTAATGTTGAGGTATGGCCCCTATTCAATCAAACCATCTTCCTGGATGGTGATATTTCCATCTTTTTCTCTGATGAGTTCCTTATTATAACTCTACCTAAATATTTAACTTTAGCCATGGAATTTGGCATTGATAATAAATATTTATTTGGTTAATGTGTGGGCCTTTCTCTTTCAGTGTTTGATCTCTCTTGCTATGATTCTTCTATGTGGAGTTAATTGGATGCCTCATCTTTCTCTTTTCTTAGCATCAGCTTTTTTGAGGTCACTTTCAAGAGTTCTATTGACTGCAAACTCATCAGGACTTATGGACCCTAGTTCTATGACAACCATGGGTTCTTTTATCTATGGTTTCCATTTTTTGATGTAAAAAAGATGACTATTTATGCTAAACCTAATTTTCTTATTTTTTTAAAACTCCCACCTATTTTATGTAAATAAGATCATCTCATTTAGATAAAAAATTTGGTGGGATCATTCGTCAAGATGGATGAGAGTTATGGGGGAAGCAGAACATTGAGGGTTTATGTAATCATTGACTTGCCCAAGCCTCGATTTCATTCTGTCAAGGTCAATTTTGATTGAGGCTCTTAGACTCAATTCATCAACTATGAGGGCCTTCATTTTAGGTGTTTTATTGCAATCATATTGGGCACCATGCTGCTTTTTATTCTTCTCAAGATTTTGGTGGTCGTCAAAGTGTTTGGAAAAAAGGGAGGGTCCTTGTGATGATGATTTTTTATGGTATAGCCTGGGGTGTTCTTTGCCCAAATATTTTCTCCTTCACCTCCACTTTCTCTTGTCTCTAGGGGTTATAATCAGAAATGTGTTGTGGAGGATAAATCAAGGTCTATGGAGGAGATGATGTCCTTTTAAGTAGATCTTGGTGGCAATTCAAATGGGAAGCTGGACAAATTTTTTTGGAGGATCAAGTGGGTTCTCCAAGGTGTCATTCCCCACTCCCACCTATCTTCATAATTGTGTTTCTTAATGTTAATATTGGTGTATCAGTTAAACATAAAATTCAAAGATTGGAGGTAGAAAGGTTGAGGTAGGAAATTAAAGTAATGATTAGAGATGGTATCTAGAGGACAATGGAGGATTTCACTTCTAGGAGAAGGATGATTCCCACCTACAGATGATCCCTTTATTTTTATTATTTTTTCTCGAGTCTATCAAATGTTTCTATGGTTTTTTAATGACCTTTATTTTATATATTTTAGGTGTTTTCCTTGGTCAACTACTTCTCCACTTACTTATTATTGTATGTCTACAACATTTATAATGACTGGTATGTTTAAGCTTTTGAGTTGTTAGGTATAGTCACATAAAATGTCATTTAATGTAATGAGTGTCACTTGAGACCACCCTATCCTTAGCTTATCCCTAGACCTATCTTAGGCCCTCTTTTGATCATTTTCTAGCTTCTATGTGAGTCTATCTCTTGTCTAGACATATCAAAAGTCACATTGAGCCTTCACATAGGCATCCCTAATTTTTTTTCACATGTGACATCCACCTAGACAATAATGTGGCCCCTTTGGTCTATAAGACAATGTGTTATTGGGAAAAGGGGTAGTGCTATTGAACCTTAGCTTCTTTCACCCATATGAAAATATTTCCACTCCTTGAAGCATCTTAGGACCGGCCTAGACTCATTTCATGTCTCAACAAGCATTAGAACATTATATAAAAACCACTCCATTCATTTATCCTTTAGATGGCAATTCTCATGGATATGCTTAGTAATAGTTGTGAAAATTAAGGTTATTAATCCCTATTTCTACATACATCCATATATAGCATCACATAGCTTAGTTTTAACTAGATTTATAGTTTTAAGTCACACTCAAATCACTCAAATCAGCATTCATACTCAGGGATACTAGCATCACTCTCACTTGCACTAGTACTTAGATTGGGAGAACTACATTGGGATCGATCCCCTTTCAAGGTATTGGTATGTAGGCAACACTCAAAACGTGGGGTATTGATGTCATGTCCAACCTATCTTATTAACACCACTCTTCTTACACTTGTGTTTATCAAAACTCTAGTAAGTATGGAGGTTTAGGGTTCCATAGTGAAATTAGACAAAACACAATACAAATGATGATCCAAGTCTTGGTCATGTAAGTACGGGCTTTTCAAAACATAGCAAAGTTCTACCCCAAATTTCACTATTTTATCTACACAAAAGGTCAATAACATAGAGCACTATTGGCAAAGAGGGTCACACTACTGTCCAAAGAAGGTTCTGACAGCTATTCTTTGTTGATGACACTTTGCCCTACTCCTGCATCACTTCCCAACTTGCCACTTGTCTGTCTCAAATGTATTTTCTAGCTAAGCACACCCTTTTCAATTCATTGTTATTTATAGGCTAAGCAAACAAATCAATTATTATGCAAATTAGTGGTTGTTGATATTGTAGTATTTTATTCCTTGATTTGCATACTTAACTCTTTTATCTACTTAGGGTTTTTACATTAAAAAAACCCAAAATAGTTAAATCATTAGGCCTTTGTCCTCTTTGGATATTTCTAGCCTATTTGTTAGTGTGCATTTACATTCAAGTAGGGCTTAGCTGGTGTAGTGTTTTTCAAGGACTAGGCCCTCGATTGAGTCTCATCATTGGTTTGGAGCACTGATCTCTGTAAAAGCTCCTATGTTACGATTCATAACTCTATTCAAAAGCATTAACCTTTATAAGAAAATAGGCCTAGATATGTCCTCCATGTTGTGGTGTGATGGTTAAGTAGATGCATTCGCATTGGAGCAAGTCATATTCAAAACCCACCAATTATCAAACAACCTATAGTAGAGGACACATGATTGACATGTTGGCAAATAGATGGTTTAAAGACTGGACCTCTTGATTATGTTCCAAATGAGTGTGGCCCATTCAATCCCTCATTAATCAATTAAAAAAAACCTATATCCACTTTACCGTAAAATAAGTAAATATGAAAAATAATAATACTAATATCAATAACAATAATATATAATATAATGATATAAAAAATAAAATATAATATTATTATAAAAAATATAAAATGAACTTAACCTAAATAATATATTAATTAAAAAAATAAAACTCTCAATTTTTTTTTTCTTTTATCTTTTACATATTATTCAATAAATTCCTTATTAAATATAATATTGATTATATATTATTTCATAAAATTTACATATAACTTATGCCAACTCACAATCATTCTTATCTAGATATTTTTTCAAAATTAATTATTAAAAAAATCTATTTCATGATTAAACTGAAGAACAAACCAATCACTTATAAATCCAAGTGGATCCACCAACACTTGTAAAGACAAAATTTGTACACTAAATAAAGGTAAATATTCAATTATGTTATGCCATACAATTTTTTTTCTTTTTAAAAGTTAAAATCTAATTTCATATTCCTTGCTAAGTTACAATCCCCTTTTCACCTCATTCCACAGAGAATGATATTATTCTTAATGTTGTCCCCTGTCATGTGTCTGAGTTTCCATCTTAGCTACCATGTGAGTCCCATGCCTTGGAATCATTTATTCCTCCAATGCATTACTCAAAGGGTTATTCTTTTCTCCATCATAATGACTCACACCCTTCACTTTCTTGTCCGTTATAAGGATTCAATTCTCATACCTAAGTTTTTCAAGTTTGTTTCCCTTCTCCATGATTGCACGCTAATTAATAAAGCTACCCATTTGAAGGGAGATGTCATGTCTTTATGAATAGGATGCTCTACTAGCCGTTTATAGAAATAAATCACCTCTCAATATGGTTAATTAAATAACAAAATCAAGGTTCCTTTTTGTGGGGTCAACACCATCCTCCTTTAATTGGGACCATGGTAAACACCATTTATGTAAATATTATTTTCTGGACCTAACATAAACAAATGCTCAACTGCCACACCATCTCAAGTTCAAACAAAACAAGAATGGTCTATATGACCACCTATATTTATTTATCTATTTTTTTATAATATTAAGCTCAAGTTGGTGGAGATTGCGTAAAAATTTGACCCAACTTCTTTACTCATTTTACCTTTCCACAACTACTGGTTATTGGTTGTCTTTTTCCACATGTTATCATATCATGGCTCACATCATCATGATGAAGTAGTTTTGTGGAAAGCTCTCATATGATACAAATAATTTATATGATTTGTTTAGGTCTTATAGTTAATGGTTAAATTATATGCATTTGTGTGGGAGTGATTTAAGTTTAAATCATATTAGCGATTAAGTTATTTATATTATAAAATATAATATTTTATTATTATATAAAGTAAAACGTTTTTTATCATAGTGAATTGATTTTGAGGTACAATAAGAGACACAATTTTTAAAACAAGAAGAAACTTAAAAAAATGAGTTATATCCAAAATTCATTAAAGACTGAGAAGTCTTGATTCAGAAGAGGGACACTACACTACAAAGGAACAACAATAAAAAGCCATGCTTCAACTAAAAAGTAGCAAAAGACCCATGAAAGTAAAACAATGCCTTCAGTTAAACTTCAACAAAATCACCATAGAGCTCAAATAAGACAAAACAAAACTGAAGCCACTTAAAAAGAGATCAACAATGTCAATGCTGACACTAACCAAAGGCTAGGGCCTCATCTACAAGCTAGAGCTTATTTTTTCTCGTGCCTTGAGATGAAGTCTTTTATCATCTATTGAGAACCATTGCGCACCAAATCCTCTGAATGATAAAATGGAGATACGAGGACTAGAACCCTTGCTTATATTCTTGATCGAGTGTGGACCCACCATGAAACATAATATTAACTTAATGACAAAGTAGAGATACAGGGACTAGAACCCTTGCTTATATTCTTGATCGAGTGTGGCCCTGCCAACCCCATAATTAACACACACACACACACACACAAAAAATAAATAAATAAAAAATAAAAAAATGATTATACATTCATCACATTTTCTTTACAGTGCAATTCTAAGTACAGAACATTAAGTTTTATCTTATTATGTCGAACTTCTCTCTTTGATCTTCCTCGATGTTCTCTATTGATCTAAGGGTTTATAACCACTCTTCTTTATTTTAAATTTAGTTTATTTTTGTGTATTCTTTGAGAAGTGTTTCTATACCCCCTTTTTTTCTTTTATCTTTTGTAATCCCACGAGCTAATTTTAATATTGATTAAATATTAATATATAAATAAAATTAAATGTACATTATATATGTTATAATAGAGAGCATTATAGATAAATATATAGTTCTGGATATAACCATTTAATAAAGAAACACATTTATTCAATATTTCAGGGCTTAACATCAATTTATTATTAAAAAAAAAACATTTAAGTCAATGTATTTCTCTGACAATAAATTGATGTTAAGTGGTAGATTTTGGTGATTTATGGTGGTGTTTGTACAGTTTAAATTGCTGACAATGTTGTTGGCTATTGGATCCTGTTGGTATTGTTTGTATGAACTGTTAATGATATTTTTATTCTTGATATTTTTTGGTGATGGTGATTAAGAGATTTGGGTCTCCCATTTATACTCAGAGTGATTTACACCCCAATCAAATATGTCGTTTACCCTATCTAATAAAAATACTACAAATATTATTTTTTTTAAAATTTCTGTTCAATATATATATATAGAGACAAGTACTTTCTGAAGGACTCCCCATACATAAGGGATTTTGCCCTTTTTCATCAAGGGGTTCTGATTATTTAAACTAAAATTCATTAAGGCCTTCAACAAGTTGAACTAATGGGACCCATTTTTTATTTTTATTTTTTAAATTATAATATGAGTAGATCAGTTTCAAATAGATACACCTTACCTTATTAAACATCAATATTTCTTGCTTAAAAGTTGGTCATATTTTGTTATCTTTCCCCATCATTAAAGGGCAATAGTGTGCATCAATATTTTAATTTCATAGTATAATTAGCAATTATATTTTAAAACGTATTTGACAATTTAAAAACGGTTGGGCAGGCCAATCACATGGTTACAAAAGTATGATGTATTAGAGAACATTTTTTTAAGCAAAGATGATTAAACATTGATTTAATTTGGGGAGAGTGGATATAAAGCATATGAATTATCACGTGACTTGGAGGCTGGCAATAATTCAATGGATGCTCAGAATATTATATACTAAGTCTGCTTTTTAGATTATATACACTTCTTTTATGCTTTTTTGGGTTGTATTTGGTAATATAGTGTCTAAGCTTTAAAAAAGCTCTGCCTTAAAATTTGGTAATTTATTAAAATGTCATCATCACGTTTACAACATACCTAACTTTCATTGCTTTCGGTGAATTGCACATGATTGCTTGTACAATATAAAAACACAAATTTTGTACGGGCATATATGTGTATATCCATCCTTGAAATATAGCATCAAATATTCGGTTAACTATGGAATTTTTTTGTCATTATTTTTTAAAAATTATATTTATGTCATATGTCGATAGGTGTGTTTTTATTGGAATGAGTCTTCGATTGACAATGCATATTCATTTTTGGGGGATGAATACAATCGACTTCCTTTGTTTCTGATACATGTTGTGCATTAGTGTTTCTGCATTGTAATGTTAGGGTTAGTTGTTGTCGACGTGGTTTCTACTGGAGATGTTGACGCTAATGTGCTCGTAGATATTTATGTTCTTACATTAAATACTATTAATTTTTTTTGTTGGATTTTAATGTGCTCGTAAGGATGTAGAGATTTGCTTGATGTGTCATTAACCCAAATGAATAGTGACATTAAGAGCATATCAGGGTCATATGAAAATAATTAGTCTATGTATGAAGTCATAATCTATGAAAGCAAGTTTGATATTGTATTGAGAGCATTTGGGAATCACTTTCTTGTGCATATAAGTCTTATTTTCATGGCGGTTCTTCGCTATTTCTTGAGATGCAAAATGTGTGTGTGTGTGTGTGTGTGTGTGTGTGTGTGTTGGTATTTTGTTTTGTTAGTTTGTTCTTGTGACATAGAAATGTTTGTTTGTTTCCATTCTTCAACTACATTTGTCTGAAATAAAGAATATTGGAGTGAATAAAAATACAAAGAAATCATTTCGTTGAGATGGTTACCTTGTTTTCCACGTCTTCTTTTTTTTAAAATTGTATTTGATTCATGAGCATGAAAATCATTTTATTGATTTACTTTGTATTTTTAATTTTCAAGAAATTTAACGTTGGTTTGAATGGATTGGGTGGGAAAATGTTGTGGGCAGCTAATTTAGTTTGGTGGGAGACTACTTTGACCCATAATAGTGTCTTGCATTTATCTATGTAAATGAAAACCAACTTGGTTTCAATCTATGAAAGTAAGTTTAGTGTGGCATTGACTTTTTAATTTCAACTACGAGCTTGAAAAATATTTTGTTTGCTTAGTTTATTCAAACAAGTTTAATGTCACTTTAAATGCCTTTGTGGAAAAATATTGTAGAAAGTAAACTAAGTTTGATTGAAAGGTGCCTATATCTAAAATTTTATGCTTTTTGTTTTCCCTGATACAAGAATGTTGGTTTATTATCTTTCTTTGTTTACCTCTATTCGAAGGAAAAAAAGTTGGGAGTGTAGGAGCGTGCACTGAATTCTTTTGTGTGCAAGGAAGTCATTTTATTGCTTGGTTGATTTGTTTTCCATGTCTCCAATTTTTTTGGATTTTGTCCATGGTAATTTTGTTCTATTTTTTGTGGTGTGTGTGTGTGTGTGTGTGTGTGTGTGTGTGTGTGTGTGTGTGTGTGTGTGTGTGTGTGTGTGTGTGTGTGTGAGAGAGAGAGAGAGAGAGAGAGAGAGAGAGAGAGAGAGAGAGAGAGAGAGAGAGAGAGAGAGAGAGAGAGAGAGAGAGAGAGAGAGAGAGAGAGAGAGAGAGAGAGATGATTTTAAAAAAATTAAATAGTGCAATATTTATGTTTATATATGTTTCTTTTATCGTCAATTCAAACATTTGAACTTTTTCCTTTAAAGAATGTTTTCCATATATGTCGCAAAGATTTTTATTACAATCTACAATGGAATCCTTAAAAGAAGTGATTATGTTGAGAATATTTAGTGCATACATGTGTTGTATTGTGATGTGTAAAAATGATTTAATTATGTTGACACCTAGTGATGTGCTATAGTATAATGTTCTAAGGCTAATAGCCAATATATGTAACGAATATGTTATTGAATAATATTATTAAATTTTGACTAACTGATTGAATTCACTTATGAAATTTTATTTTAGACCACTTTGTATAGTGGTATTAGAGTGGGCTTCCTAAGAGGCCTATTTGATTATTTTTAATTGTTTCTATCAACACACATAAATAATGACTATACAGTGAAGCCCAATGCAAATCCCATTATTCATTTGTCCACCATTATTGCATTTTTATGTCAACAATTATGCAGTGTAAACCATGTGAAAACCTAATTGACATTCATCATTCAATTTCAAAGCTTCATATTTCCAATATATTTATTTTATTTATAGTTTCCATTTTATTAAACATATTATTAAAAATAAATACAAAAACATTTAGCCATATAGAAGAGTTTTATAGTATATTTTGCTTGAAAAGTTTTAAAATTCTACATTGTACACTAATTTCTTGGGTATTTGGTTGTGTAGGTGCTTAAATATGGATTTATATGTTATACTAGTCTTGTACACTTGACAAATGTATCTCAAGCCTCCACCCTTTAGTTTGGCCTTATTTGTATCCAAAAGGTTTACCCTTACCACTTTATTGGGTCTAATTAATTATTTCTTAGTCCAACCCTAATTATTTTGATTATCTAGATCAATTGTAATCACAAAATGCCTAAAATATGATATATATTCTTACTGTCAGTTATAAAATCTCAACAACTTTCCTCCTTCATGGATAGTTGCATTCAGGTTTGGATAATAACATTAATTCTACTATTCATTCTCTAATGTAAGTGTCCTTACCCTTAAAAACACTCAATTTTTAAAATATTTTTATTTGTAAAGGTTGGCCTAAGAATGTCATTAACCTTTCCATGATGATTATTTCAAAAGAACTAGTATAAATACAAATTAAAGCTAATTAATTTAGACATATAAAAAATACCAAATAAGCACATATTCAAGCTCTATAAATTAATTTAAAAACTAAGCTATTTTTTCATATTCACCTCTATTTGCATATCAAGCGTAGGAGCATTCATACTATAGGTTTGAAAAACTCAAAATATAGCCCATGAGCCATTTTTGCCAAATTACAATCTATATCACTACATGCATCTTCATATAGTATATTTCACCCTTGTACACATATATTTCTACACATATGGGATAACTACATAAGTTTGAGGCCCTCCTTAGATTACTGGCTATGTAGGCATAGCTCATTGATAGAGGGGTCTTTGAGGTTAGCTCGACATCGTAAGCCCATTAACCCAATTTTTTTTATCAAGGTAACTTAACCTAAGGTGAAGAGATAGGTTTTGAGCTATAAATAATCATTGAAATCCCATACACAAGATCCAAATACATTAGACAAAAGGTGGAAAAAAAACCAAGAAAGACCCAAGTGATTGTATTTTGATACATTGAAAATTTTGTACGAAATAGTTGCATCAGGATTTCAATAATAGAGTCAACATAAGTGTCTATAGGGAAACACAAGTGTTTAGGAAGCTAAAAATAATATTTATGGAATTAGATGATTGGTTTCTGAACATCAAACAACCTATTTCCACACATATACATCTCAAATCTATCTATGTATCATTGCATAAGTTAAGTATTATTTCTTCTTCATGATTGTGTAATTAAAATACTATTTGGCATTGTACTTTTTATATTTATTATTTTCATAAATAAACATTGAAATTAAATATCATAAATTAAATTAATTAATTGGCATTCTTTAATGAATAAGTTATCTCACTCTTGAATAAAGTATTCATCTTGACACTTAATTTCCAAATAGGGTTAAAAATTTAGCGAACCTAACCATTATGTCTTTTGTGTAACTCCTAGTGTGATATAGGGTTTTTTTTAATTTTTATTGTTCCCTAAATTTTGTGTGCCTATCTTATCTAATTATCATTTTAATATTTAGAACATTTAAATGGATAAAATGTAACCTCTTCCTCTTCCTAACCCTAAGGAGGGTGGTATCTACTTTCTATTTAACTAGGTCCATGCTATCACTCCTCCACAATGTAAGGTGGCCTTTCCTAAAACCCTAAATTGCTAACAATTTCTCTTGATGGTGGGAGTATGATTCGGTAATCCAGTGGTTCTTAGGCTTTGTTTTGGTCAATCCATTCTCGATCAACTCACCATCACTAAAGAAGAGATCCAAAATCAAAACCAATATTTGAGCTTAAAGCTCACATGCATTCAAAATCAAATTTCATATATACAAAATTCAAATTGTGATAGTAATATACATACATTTGTATCTTGTACAAATGTTGTGTCCCACAAAGGATCATTTAAAAACCAAGAGTTTACAGAAAATTTATTTACAATAACTAATTTACGCAATATGTAAAATGCTAATAGAAGTCCAAGTGAGATTCTAAGGGCATTGCTTAGACACAACTTTATCACATTACCTCCTTTGCAACTTCTAATAAGAATAAAATATTATTCCCAATATCATAGAATGCATGGGCATAATACAAATCATTATTTGGATCTAAATAATAAGATCCAACCATATTTGATAGTGATGATACTACAATAGATACATCTCACTTTTGATAATAAACATTTAAAAATTTAATAAAATCAAATATTCAAGAAAATATAAAAACATTTAAACAATTTAAAAATATTTAAAATTTCACATGTTTTCTAGATTTTGCATTTGTTTTTTTATTTATGTTATTATCCATAGGTACTTGATGTTGGGTTGTGGAGCTAAAAGCTTCACTGATGCAAACACAGAGAAGGCCATTGGAGGGGTTGCTGAAGGTTGCTAAGTGTTAGAGCAACCGGCGTCAGTCTGATCAGTCGACGTCGACAGGACAGGGAAAGAGAAGCAACTGACGTCGGTCAGGGATAGGCCGACGTCGGTCACCTACAGGCAGATAGGGACCGACGTCGGTCGCCTGTGTGGTTCAACTGCGAGTTTATTATAGGCAGTTGGTTGACGAACCAAGTGTTTGCATGATGAGTGCTAATTTTAGACTCATAGCTGCGGATCTAATTATTGTAATTAGATGTCTAATTATTGTTTGGATGAGTTCTATATAATAGACTCATGGTTGTATTGTAAATTAGTGTTAGGGAGTAAGAGAGCATAATTATAAGCTCCTTCGGTGTGTGAGGTAGAGCAATGGTGCGTTCCTCCTAGTGCCACAGTACCAGGTGTGTTGGTGCTGGATTGGAGAGTCAGCTGGATTCTTCAGGTATGTATGATCTTGGTCATCAGGTGAGCATGGCCCTTATAGGAGATCTACATGGTAAGTAAGATCGTTGATCTGCAGGTGTGTGTGTGTGCAAGGTCAAGGTTCACAGGTGTGCAGAACCAGTATTGATCTGTAGGTTGGAGATCAGATAGGACAACAACACAACATGGAGCAAAATCAGGCAAGATCTACTTGGAGTACAGTGTGTACTCATTGGTATGTACGTGGAGTACATGGAGAGCTAAGAGGAAGGCAAGGCTATTCCTTCCATAAGTATGGTCTGTTGAGGTGTAGGTTATTACAGGTTCATGGGAGATCTACTTGAAGTACTTTGAGTACTTGTGGAGTGCGTGGAGTACTTGTGGAGTGCATGGAGCACAGGTGTAAGGTGAACACCAACTCTGTATTTGAGTTGGGTGTTGGGACCTAGTAGAGAGAGCTTTGAGGAGAGAATTACTGTTCACTTGAGGTGTGGGAAACCTCTGAAGAGGTGGTGGAGAAGAAGTGGCATCTTCTTTATTGTATTCTTTTCTGTAAGAGTTATTAATACAAGTTGTGTATTGTCTCTCATATTCTGTGTTATTCTGAATTCTAGTTACTTGTTGAATCTGGTTAATTTCTGCATAATAAGTTGCTTGGTTTGGTAATCAACTGTGTGCTTCTAGTGTTTCACACCCTGACAAGTGGTATCAGAGCTAAGGTTGCAGGAAGCAGGTTTTGTGTTTGGTTACAGGACACTCTTAGGGGTTTTTGATTGAGTAGGAGCAGAGCAATGGCAGATGAAAGTAAGCTAAGAATGGAGGAGTTGAAAAGCACAGATGGTCACCTAAGGTCCCATGGAAAGAAAGAGCAGGTACAAGAATATTGTTGGTTTGTGGAAGATCAACAAGAAGGAACTGAAGAAGCAGATGTTGCAGGTGATGTTGCACAGGATGCTCTGGGAGGTTTCTTGGATAAAGTTGAATCTTGGATAAAAGATTCAGTTGCCTCTTTCCATGCAGCCCCAGGTAGAGGAGCTGGTGAGCCTTGCCAAAGCATTGGCAAAGGGGAAGTGAAGCTGAAATTGCAGGTGGCCAACACACAGGTGTTGATGAAGGTCATGCAGGTCTTAGGTTTGGAGATATGGCTAATTTCTTCAGAAAGATTGGGTGATGAGAGATGCACAAGAACTCTCACAGCGGGTACACTTGAATTAGCTGGTGGTAAGAAAATAGGTACTCTTTATCTACTTGTTTATATTACTGATTCTTCTTCTGTTGTAGAGACGTGGCTTCGTAGGCTTTGTCACATGAGTAGGAAGGAGATGCATGTTCTTAAGTGGAAGACAGATATATTTGATAGGCTTAAGAACTGGAAAGCCTTGGTGTTCTTGGAGGAGATGGCAGACAGAAACCAGTGGATGGTGCTGGATACTTCTGAGCAGAGCAATTTGGACATGGAGATTGATTCAAAAGAGCTCGCGGGTAAAAAGTCATCACTCACAGGCAAACACAGATACCGGCATCGATAAAAAAGAACTGGCATCGAACAGACAGGTGCCGATGTCGGTCATGTGCAGACCAGAGCCGGTGATGTCGGGCAGGGTAAGATCGATGTCCGTCAGGAGGACCGATGTCGGCAGTAGGTAAGACCGACGTTGGTCAAGAGGACCGACGTCGGCAACATGGACACCGACGTTAGCAAGTTGGTAGTCAGGGACAGATGCATGGGAACCGACGTCGGTCAGATGCAAAGTGTGGAGTGACCGAGGTCGGTCACTGTAACAGATTTTGGGTGGACAACATGCTGTCAAGGAGTCTCAAACACCCATATAGAGGATTGAAAACATAAGTAGGCCCTCAAATTCATTGTTCCTCTTCTTTATACTTGTTGCTGATTGTAGAGCAGGAAGGATCCAGGAAACAGGTGGGAGCATGGCAGGGTTATGATGCAGAACCAAATGAGAGTTTTGGTAGGGTTGCCAGCTGGTGTGAAAGCACAGAGACGAATGGATACCTTAGTTGAAGAATAGAGAGAATGGATATGTGAGACGGAAGACCAGGCATATGGTCTTGAGGAAGCTGCAGGACAGTGGGACAGGACTGACAGGTGGTACCAGGTGGATGACAAAGCAGGGCTTTAGTCAATATCAACATAACCATTGTGTTTGTCTTACCAGGTGGATGATGGTCGTAACATTATCTTGTTGTTGTATGTGGAGGATGAGCTTGGTACAGGTTCAGACATACAAGGTTTTGCTGAGCTAAGGGTAAGATTAGTTCAGTGGCATGTCATGAGGAGTTTGGAGCAGCGGAATTCTTTGACATGGGAGACATGGAGATCATAGGTAGATTTTGTCTCCAGTGGGAGCTGATGTGAATCAGGTGTTGGCAAGGTTCAGGATGTAGAGCCAGAGCACACTAAGGGCTGGATAGGTACAGTGTTCGAAATCACATGAGGTCTGATATAGACCTGAGTATTCCCATGCAGTGGGAGTTGTCAGAGAGTTAGGAGCCAATTCGGGGAAGTGGGTTCTCAGGTATTTGAGAGGGACCAGCAGCAGGGATTCATGCTATGCAGGGTCAGGACTTCACTACAGGTTGTTGTAGGTTTGGATGTGGCAGGGTACTTGGATGACAGGAGGTGCACCATGAGATGTGTGGTGGTTAGTCTTCAAGTGGGAGCTTGAAGAGGGATACAAACCAGGAAACAGATTAGACAGAGTATAGGTACAGGTACAGTGCAGCTATTTATCTCCAAGTGGGAGATTGTTGGGTTGTGGAGCTAAAATCTTTTTTGATGCAGACACGGAGAAGGCCATTAGAGGGGTTGCTGAAGGTTGCTGAGTGTTAGAGCAACCGGCGTCAATCTGATCAGTCGACGTCGGCAGGACAGGGAAAGAGAAGCAACTGACATCGGTCAGGGATCGACCGATGTTGGTCACCTCTAGGCAGATAGGGACTGACGTCGGTCACCTGTGTGGTTCAACTGCGAGTTTATTATGGGCAGTTGGTTGATGAACCAAGTGTTTGCATGATGAGTGCTAATTTTAGACTCATAGCTGCGGATCTAATTATTGTAATTAGATGTCTAATCATTGTTTGGATGAGTTCTATATAATAAACTCATGGTTGTATTGTAAATTAGTGCTAGGGAGTAAGAGAGCATAATTATAAGCCCCTTCGGTGTGTGAGGTAGAGCAATGGTGCGTTCCTCCTAGTGCCACAATACCAGGTGTGTTGGTGCTGGATTGGAGAGTCAGCTGGATTCTTTAGGTATGTATGATCTTGGTCATCAGGTGAGCATGGCCCTTATAGGAGATCTACATGGTAAGTAAGATCATTGATCTATAGGTGTGTGTGTGTGTGCAAGGTCAAGGTTCACAGGTGTGCATAACTAGTATTGATCTGTAGGTTGGAGATCAGATAGGACGGTAACACAACAGGGAGCAGAATCAGGCAGGATCTACTTGGAGTACAGTGTGTACTCATTGGTATGTACGTGGAGTACATGGAGAGCTAAGAGGAAGGCAAGGCTATTCCTTCCATAAGTATGGTCTGTTGAGGTGCAGGTTATTGCAGGTTCATGGGAGATCTACTTGAAGTACTTTGAGTACTTGTGGAGTGCGTGGAGCACATGTGTAAGGTGAACACCAACTCTGTATTTGAGTTGGATGTTGGGACCTAGTAGAGAGAGCTTTGAGGAGAGAATTACTGTTCACTTGAGGTGTGGGAAACCTCTGAAGAGGTGGTGGAGAAGAAGTGGCATCTTCTTTATTGTATTCTTTTCTGTAAGAGTTATTAATATAAGTTGTGTATTGTCTCTCATATTCTGTGTTATTCTGAATTCTAGTTACTTGTTGAATCTAGTTAATTTCCGCATAATAAGTTGCTTGGTTTGGTAATCAACTGTGTGCTTCTGGTGTTTCACACCCTGACACTTGAGTGTGATACAGGCATGTGTTTGACCTTTCCTCTTCTAGTGTGATACACTAAGTTGTGGGCATCTTGCTTCTATATGATCATGATTGGCATAGGTTCCATTATTTTATGATAATTTTGCATTATCTTATTGAGCTTATATATCTTACACATGCCTATACTCATGTTGATATCTTACACAATGTATTTTATGTGTTATCCTATATGACATTTTAATAATAAATGTATGCAGGGACTAGTATCACATACTTTTGATAGTTACTTATGTCTCATCACTTTGTCTATTTACATTAGCTTAATTGAGTGTAATTTTTGTTTGATTCTTTGTCTTGATTTTGGAACATTTTAACATGATCCTTTGCTTTCTCTCCATATTGACCTAAATGTTGTTTATTTGGTGTAGACATTTGCACATGTCTTCCACTTGAGTGTGTGGTATTTAAACATGCCCCTTTTTGTGGTCTCCTTGGACCCTTTTATGGTGTGAAATTTGAGTACTTTTGTGTGTGTGGTTGATTATTTTTTGAGGTTGTTATCTTCTAAATATTTTCATGATTCACATCATGCATCATATGGTTTGTTATGTATGCATACTACAAGCTTCATTGGTATGTCTACTTTGACATGATACTACTATATGCTTATTTTACTACATGATTTACATAGATACAACATAGTTGTCTTATCCTTTTGAGATGAGGCGATTATCACTGTTGAAATCCCCTCACCTCAAAAGTGAGTGGAAAGGGTCATATCAGTGGGGGCATGTCATATAAGTCATGACTCCACATACATATAATTGATAGAATGAGCAAAATTGAATTCATTTTACACAATTTACATGATTTAGATATACATTTGGGACAAAATTATATGCATTGGGCACATATTTGGGGAAAATATTTTCAAATTTATGATACATATTATATGCATGTTATAGATTAGAGGTCACATTTTGATAGATACTTTAGATTGATAAACATTCAAGGTGTACATGCACCAAATTACATATACACTTTCAAATTATACATATATTTATGCACTGACCTTACCAAAATGCATTATTTTAGATTTTATCTATTGTAATAGTTGGCTCATTTTTATTAGTGAGATTAATATTTTTCACCCTTGATGGAATTTATTACACCATTTAACTTGGGGGTGATATTGGCTAAATTGACTAGATTGGTTGTACTTTGAGTTATGTGATTGAGATTTTGTGCTCTCAAAGGACTCGAAATAATTCATCCTTATAAAAAATTGGAGGCATGATCACCCACTAATTCCCTTCTTCACATCTCCAAGATTCATTTGTAAACTTGTCTTCAATGCTTTAGTTAGGAAGCATCTCTACCAAGACAAACTACCAAGGGGCAACATGGTTGCATTGATAGACAAGTGTACTCTTTCCTTGTTCTATTTATTTCAATTTTTTTTTAATAATTATTCAATTTTAGATTATATGAATTAATTACACTTATAACATGCCCTTGGTTTTAGGTCATTCACATACAATAAATTTAAGTGGGCTAAAACAAAGACAAGTTATGTTATACACACGTTATGCTTTCTTTCCTTTAACCTAGTAATTTCATCCTTATGCATTATTAGAATAGGGGACAAGAAGGGAAGGGGACATGGGGGTTGGGGGAATGTAGATTCTTAAATTTTTATTTATATGTTAAAATAATATTATACACTTGATGAATGTATCTCAAGGCTCTACCCTGAAACTTGACCTTCATTTCAGCCAAAAGGCTCGCACTCGCCACCTCACTAGGTATAATTACTTTTTTCTTAGTCCAACCTTGATTATTTTGATTATATAAATCACCTATAACCAAAAAATGCCTAAAATATGATATATATCCTTCACTTTTAGTTAGAAAATTTCAACAAATTTCTTTCATCCTAGACAATTACATTTAGGGTAGGACAATAGCATCAATGATATTGTCCCTTCTCCAATGCAGGTGTCCTTACCCTAAAAACACTAAATTTTTTAAATCTTTTAGTGAGTATGGGTAGCCTAAGAAATTAATTAACCCTTTCATGAGGATTATTTCAAAATATTTAGTATAAATACAAGTCAAATCTAATTAATTTAGACCTTTAAATTTGACCTTATTTTTAGCCAAAAGGCTCATACTCACCACCTCACTAGGTATAATTATTTATTTCTTAGTCCAAACCTAATTATTTTGATTAAAAAAATCATCTGTAACCATAAAATGCCTAAAATATGATATATATCCTTCACTGTCAGTTAGAAAACCTTAAAAAAATTCTTCCATCCTAGACAATTGCATTTAGAGTAGGATAGTAGCATCAATGCTATTGTTCCTTCTCCAATGCAAGTGTCCTTTCCCTATAAACACTAAAATTTTCAAATATTTTAGCAAGTATGGGTAGCCTAAGAATGTAATTAACTCTTTCATGAGTATTATTTCAAAAGAGATAGTATAAATACAAGTCAAATCTAATTAATTTAGATGTCTTGAAAATACTAAGCAAACACCTATTCAAGCTCAATCAATAAATTTCAAAAATAAGTTATTATTCCATGTTCATCCCTATTTTATAGATCCTGGGATGGGAGGAATAATGATGAAATATATTCAATGTTCAACTTGTTTATTTTTTTACATCATGTAAGCTTACGAGTTGGTTACAAAGAAACCAACCAATGAGTTTCCACTAACCTAAAAATAAGATTAACAAACTAAATAAATATTTAACTAAACAAACTTTGGATCATAAAATGACCCAAAAAATTCCCCCTTGATCTAAAGGGGTATATAAAAAAAAACTAGAGCAATGATTCTGAAGTCATCAAATAACTCTTAAGCAACTGCAAATGTTATACTATACATACTAGTACTAACCAAAATTGATGCCACTCTATACAAAATCCTACCCTATGAGTTGTGGCATAAAAGGATGATGAACATGATCAAGGCCTATTCATCCTCTATGATCATTATACCATACTATATTAGAACATGATCAAGTCCTATCTAATTACATTGATCCACAAAATGTTCCACCTAGAATCCCATCAAAGAGACCAACCTGTATTGTGTATGACACATCTCTTTGATGTCCAATAAATGTTGATGACCATTGCTTAACACTGCTAATGCTAGAAACCCCTATCAAATCATACTATCACCAATTACTAATTGAAGACCAACAACTTCTATATCTTCTCCCTTATCAAGTGAGAGGTGAGAAACAATGTAACAAGAGAAATAAAATCAAATAATCCTATCTTCTCCATGTTATGAATATCATGGATAAAAATCCAAAACTAGAATTGAAATCAAGAACACAAGAAAAAAAATGCTACTACAATAGATCTTGATATTAAGCGATGGGTGAATCACTGATCACTTAGAACAATCTATTAGGTCTATCAGGACCATAGACCTTAGCCATATAGGATGCCTCCTAATAAGAGGAAGTGTTAGAATAACTATAATAGTTGGAGTAGATAAAATATCTACCATTATAATTATCCACATAATTTGCCTTAACTTTATTTTTATGTGAAGAGTGGGTTCATTGAGATAGACATACATATTCAATATGTCTAATACCATAACATTTTAAACATTTGGGCTCTTTCTTGTGTAGATGAGATACAGAAGAAGCTAAATCATTAAAATAACCATATGAGTGAGAAGAATTCCTATGGTGATGCTTGTGTTTTGAAGATCATGGAGGGTGCCAATGAGAATGTTGTGGAGACCATCTAGAATGGTGTGGACAGTGTCTCGGAGAATGACACATAGAGTATTTCAAATAATGCTTCTAAAATTATCATTGTACATGAAGATGATCTCTATGATGAGACCTATTATTTGTATAGTGAGCCTCTTTATTAGGAATACTCTTCTTCTTTACAAACTATCGCTCATGTTAAGTCAAAAAATCACAAATAGAGTCAAATGTATCACCATTAAGCTTATCACTAAGCTATAACATTTTAAAAAAATTGGTGTATGTATAACTAAGGCTATTTAATGTGACATAAATCATCATTTCCTCATCTATCTTTCCACTATATTTTTAGTATTATTGTTTAAATGTTTTCATGCGGGAGATATATTCAAATACATCTTCGTCAATACTAACCTTATATTAAAAAAAATGCATTAAGAGATCAATCTTAGTATTGGTAGGTGTTTGTCATATGTATCTTGTAATGTTTTTCAAGATTTCTATACACCAATATTAATTGCCTCTATATGAATGATAACCTAATTAGTGCAGAATAATTTTAACGATGAGTGCACACTTATCATATTTTTTGTACTCAACCAATTTTTTGGATTTAGTTGGTGGTGTAGTTTATTTCTTTTTGATTTCCTGTAAGTAATTAAAAATGAGGGTGTTATCTATGTTCCTAGTCCATTACTTCTACTTTTTAGGTGACAATCTACCATTTTCAAAAATCAATCTTACAATTTTTGCCATGACTTACAAAGAAGTAAAACAATAAGATGAATGATACTCAAGGTTTTGACTTGATCCTCGTAACTAGATTTGATATACAAAATATTTAGAGATTTGTCAAAAAAATCAACAAGACCTTATATCTCCTATTACACCCTTATATCACCAAAAATTTAAAATTTCCACCCCTTGTAACTCCTTTAAAAAGATTAAATGAGATCAAAAAGAAAATTTGATAAAAATATGACTATAAAGGGTTTTAAACATTTAAACTATTCTTATGCAAGTGACTACCAAAATTAGTACATCCAACTTCCCATCAACCAAGTTGAAAGAATGAAGATAAATTATTACAAATATTCTTGGTTTTTCAAAGATGAGAAAAAAATAAAAATTCATTCACCGTAAAATATTTTCACTTAGCATGTAAAACTAAAACAAATTATTGTGTTTCTCCTGAGGTCCACCAAAGGTATACTACACAAATATTAAAAATATATAATATCCATCCATCAATACTCAAGCCACCAATATCAATACTTAATTGGAGAAAATGTGTGGGGCATCCTTCTATACCAACACATGATTTTTTTAATTTCTTTTTAACACAAATTTTATGGTCTTCTCTTCAATTTAACAAATAAAAATTAAAGCATATATACCCAAGCATTTATTTTAACAAACAAAAAATAATGTGCCAATGAATCACTGTACATGTCAAGATATTATGAAAATACCTTAGCCGTGTAATACAAGGTCTAGTTTTATTTGTTACAAGTCGTATTACCTTTAGAGGTTTTTGTACATTATACAGGTGGAGTTTCAAGCTTATATATTTTTTGTTTAGCCATTTTCTATGCCAATCTTTGATGCCAAACACTATATTACTTCTATAGTTAAATCTTTCATACCAAACTTCATCCACCTCTCACCTTGCTACACCCTAGTGTGATTTACAGGTTCACTATGATATATAGGAATATTTCCAATAGTATTGAGAAAATTTACATCCATAAGTTTTTATATGAAGCGCTTCAAAATAACTCTATGAATTTATCCACTCCTTTTTAATTTTCCATGATGTATCATCAAATTGTCTTTTTTTAGTTTCATTAGACACATAACCCTTCAACTACCTCTACATTCTCTCCTTTTATAATGTACACCATACTCTCATCCATCATGTTTCAAGAATTCACTCTCTTTTCTTGGTTTAAGCTTGTCATTTTTCCACAGGCTCATAGACCCTATACATGGTTCCGATATTGTTTCTTCAAATTGGGGCTGATATTTCCATCCTATTCTTATGTATTTTAACTTCCTTACATAATTTAAACAAATAACTCAAACTCCAAGGCTAAACTCTCAAACAACCACTATTTCTCTCTTTAAGGCCTAGTCTTTGTAGCCCTATTTAGGCACAAATATTGATGGTTTGAGAAATATAAAAAGTTATTAGAAAAGTTAAAGACACTTTTGGATATCCATTATCTCTTTTTATCTTCACCTAAAATATTAGGTCACAGATCTCAAGGTAGACCAACTAACTCCACACACTTCATTACCAATTTGGTCTCTTTAGGCCTAGTTTAACCCCATAATCCTGATGACCACACTATAAGGTAATGCACTTAATTATAACATCATTAATCATCTATATAATCTCAAAAAACATTTGATAATTTTTTTTATAGAAATTTTGGCTAGTGGAGATGAAATTTATTTGAATTTCAAGTTCAAACCCTAGGTTTAGGTATACGCAGGCCTATGCAAGGCCAATAGCATATAAAATAGATATTTTGAGTTTTAGGTGATTTAAAATGAAACCAAATTATTTTTATGGTCATACCCAACTTACCTCACCTTATAAAACATTTATTTGTCCTTGAACAACCACTAAGAGGATCCCATATGCACCACTAAATAATCATGATTACGTTTTATAGGATTGTGCTAGGGAAATTGAAAGTTAGAGATTAATTTTGAAGTTATAAGTGAATTTATGAATTTTTTAAGGTATGTTACACCTTAATACAACATCTACAATCATTTTAAAAATTTAAATAAACAATACTATCGTCCCACATACACATTTAGAGAATTCTGGAAACTCCTTTCTTGATTGTGTCAACTGATATGCAGATTAACATTTAGGATTGAGTTTTGAGTCTATGATAAACATTAAAAGGATCAAAAACATAAATAATAAACCATATAATATTTTACCCAACATTTAAAACACCTAAAATAAACTTGAAGACAACTTGACTCTCTTTTCTTCTTGACTATATCTAAACAAAGTTGTCACAACTTGAGTAATGCAAACCTTGAACCTATACATCAATACACAAATCTAATATATTTAGGAAGAAAAAAATATAAATTAATGATTACATAACAATAAAAACTTTTTAATTCATAATACTCTCTAAATCATTATTTTTATTCATTGATCTCATTCACAAACAATAATCATGTACATAATTTTCAAGGTAGGTAGAGTTCTCTTTCAATCTTGATCTTTCCTTGACTTTTTCAGACTCTCCTCCTCTGTATCCTTCCAAGTTATAATATTATACTACCATAATACCAATATTATTTCTCATCTACATGCATTCCATCCCCTTAATATTCCAAACAAATAAGAAAACTCCTTCTCAATGCCAACTCCCATGTAGGGTGGTAGTTATAAAATGCATGTTTCTTGTTTACATTGTTTTTTATATGAAATTCATGTCGAGACACCTATAAACACACTTATAGTACATTTTATGATGCTAAAAAACATTCAAAAATAACTAAATTTCACACAATTCTCAAAACACCACACAAGAGCCTATTTTTAAATTTAATTTTTTAAATTCTAATTTTTGGCTAGAAAATCTAAAAGAGCTAACAAAACACTATATAAAGAATCTAAATGACTCCAAGACACCCATTATGACCCTAAAATACTTATAAAACACAAATAAAACTAAAAATGACTATCAAGACACTCTAAAACATGTTAACTTCTCATGTCATCTTGTGATTCTCTGCATCAAGCTCCCTAAGTGGGAAAATTTGAGCTCCTGCTTAAATGTACATTGTCTAGATTCTTCCATGTTTTCCAATTATTTATCCTCTGATGTTCTGAGCTCTTCTTTCTATTTCTCCTCTTATATATTTTCTTTTCTTCTTATTTGGTTCTTGTGTCTTTATCTCTTTGCCTTATCTATTCTCTTTGCCAACTCATCCTCTATCTCCATAAAGTAAATGACTTGATGTAACTCTTTATCTAATTCATATTATATATCCTTTATATTTTATTTCTCTCCATCATGCTCTACCTCAAATGTTTGGTTTCTATTACTTACTCTATCTTCTCCTCCATAGCTTCCTTCCACCTTTGTCATGATTGGTTCATGCACTCCTTACTAGTCTATCTTCTCAAAAATACTTCCTCCTTTTCCCTCATGCTCTATTAGATTTTTATACATCCATTCTTCCTTCATCCTTTAAAAAAATTCAATGGTATCCTCTTTGACTACCTCTTCATGATATTCCACGTTCTCATGGTGTGTCTTCTCATAGCTTTCTTTCTCATCTTATAATGACATCTCCTTGAACACTTCTTGGAAATATTTATTCTTACTAATATCATGCATACATCTAGAAAACTTAGATGTAACATTACCAATTGAATTGATTGATTTTTTACATTTCTCTTGCTTTAGTTGTTTGCTCTGTTATCCACTTGCTTGTAGCTATTCTCCCATGATTCTTTTTTTTCAAATTTTGTCATGTTAATTGAAATGATTCTTGGGATAATACTACCATATCTCTTCTCTCTCCATGATATCTTATTCTTATTCCTTCCTTGAATCACTCTTTGACTAATCTTACCCTCCTCTAAACATACATCCTTCATCTTATCACTTCCTTTGTGATGAACATGGATGTCCTCTTCCTTCCTTGGATATATGATGAGCTCTTTTGCTTCATCAATTCCTTTATCTATGTGATCATGTAGTGACTCCATTTATTTCATCTCTGTACCTGTACCATCATGTTTAGTATACATCAAATTACATTCATGAGACTTGTTATTATGCTATAATATTTTATCTCATCTTATCTCTAGACTCCTTATTATGCTATATATAATTTTTTTCAAGCACTTTATGAGGTGCTTCAAATTCCTTCTTTCTTTTTATGAACCTATCCAACAATTCAATTATTTCCTTATACAAAACAACTTCACTAGTTGTCATGTCAACACATTCATCATCAAAAATAGTATTGAAAACTAAATATTGAGACCATTTAGCCTCTTTATATTCTCCTTGATTAAATTATGCTTCATTTATGTATTCAATTATACATCCTTCTTATTGAATATCTTTGTCTCCGAGCATATCTCCTATTTCAAGGTAACAAACTGTTGTACCTCTATACATGGCTGCCCAATCATTGTCTTATTCAACATAATCATGTTATCCATGATTTTTCTCCTTAATGCTTTCAATTTTTATGTCCTCAAAATGGATGTATTTGTTCCTACATACACACCTGGAAATAAATCATAAGATTTGAAATTTTGAGGCTTGCTTGACTCTATCTTATCCTTCTTAGGTTGCTTTGCCTCCATGACTATCTCATTATCCATCAAGTGCTGTCCACCTTCCTCTCATCTACCAACTTGTTCATCCATCATGAACATCTTCATCTCCTCCTTGAGCTACCTACACAATAACTTCTTTTGCTTCTCATTGTCTCTCATGATAATCTTTCTTCTTTTCTCCATGAGTAGCCTTATATGAAACTTAAATATATTCTTATTATCCAACCATACCATTGTATTTCATTTTCTTGTATGAGCTCCACCAAGAGCCTTATCTTCTTTATCTTGTGATCTATCTCATTCATCTCATCTTCAACAAATAACCCTTTTCTCTTTGGGTCTTCCTTCTTCTTTCTTTCATTGTGGTACTCTAACTCAACCAAGAACTTCCTCTATTTTGCCTTTTATATCTTCATCTTCTCTTAAGAAAGTATTTTTAAAATTGTTTTGGTGTCTCAACCTAGGTTCTCCTTTACCTAATATATTTACACTCCTGTCTAAGTCTTTTTTACCTTGGAACTATAACTCTCTTTTTTGAGACTTTCTTCTCTCTTTTGAGCTTATGATAAATCTCTTCTTAGATATTCTCTTATACCACAAACTCTTACCTTTTTCTACCTCTCTAACTAACTCTTGAAACCTTAATTATCAACCTTCAACAACCTCATAAATCAATTTTTAATACTTAAAATTCATAAAATTTCTAAGAGCTTACCTACTTTGATACCACTTGATGTAGAGATGATGCATACACTCTTATCATACCTCTCCATGGATTTGATTCTTGCCTTTTATCCTTTCTCTTATCTATGATTTGATTGCTTGATGCATGTACTTCATTTCATCTTGAACTCTCTTGAACTCTCTTTCTCATTCTTGTCTTCACAAGGCTCCTAAGACTCTTTTCAAGCATAGTATTATTCTATCTTCAAAAGACATATAATTCTTGAACTAACATTTCAATCTCTCCTCTTAGCATGAACACCATCCTCTAATCCATCATGTTTCAAGACTTCACTCTCTTTTCTTGATTTAATCTTATAATTTTTGCATAGTCTCATAGACCCTATGCATGGTTCCAATACTATTTCTCCACAGTAGGGCTCATATTTTCTTCCTCTTATGATTTATTTTTAATCCATTACACAATCCAAATAAATAAATCAAAATCTAAGACTGAACTCTATTGACAGTGAAAAATTTCATGCTAATGAATCAACCCTTTCAACTATCGTGAAGGTTAATATGGAATTATAGCAATTTAATTATAAGAGCCTAAGGAATGAAAATTGATTCCTAAGATGCATAGAAGTGTTTTTTTAAAGTTATGAGGATTAATATGTTCAATAATAAATCTAAATAAATATTATAAACATTATAGAATCAATGAGCCATAACATTATATCGACCATGTCAATGGGAAATATATAAATAATGCTCAAATATAATAAGTTAATTATTGATTTATGTATTGTTAATCAATCTTAAATCTTATTTATAACTATCATTTGAACTATTTGATAGCGAAGAGACTATGAATTAGACAATCCCTTTAAGGATAGAATACTCAGATTGCTGAAAGTATGTATCTAATATGCATTCCCATACTACAAAGATGAAAGAAAACTATAACAACTAAGAAAAATAAACAAATACCAAAACATAAAAGAAGTAAACCTAATGTTAGTTTGAATGTTAAAACTAGTTAACATTAAATTTTTTAATTCAAGTCTATTGTTAGCAAAAAAGAAAATTAATAAAGCTAAAGACTAAAGCTATAACAAAGAAAAATAATAAAATACTAAAATACTAATAAAGATATTAAATCTAAGAAAATAAATGAACATAAATATGAAATATAAATTACGAGTCTTGAAACAAGAGTCATCTTAGTAGAGATAAAAATATTTTATTGAGAAATAACATTTTAGTAAAAAATATTTGATTTAACAACTAATACGATCTAAACGAATTAATAACATATCACATGTAGTGATGTATTCATTATTATTCAAGCCAAGTACTTAAATTCTACTCATATAACTACAAATATGCAATCATCATAAGATATTAAACCTAATATCATTTAGATAATCAATTTATAAACTAAATAGGAAATTTGGATATACCTATGCTGATTAAATATGTTACTTAACCATTAGAGAATGTGACATTAGTATATCTACAAAAGTTGTACCATCTCAAAGATGTTGCACATAAAAGATATGATGAATGAACTTTGAAACAATTTTAAAGTCTTCAAGAATACCTGTGTAATGTTTCTCCTCTTGATATGTCACTTTGATCTTATTATAAAGTAATCTCCTCTCAAGAAATAGTTGAGAATTAAGTTATAACTAACTTTAGTTAGTTATAAGTTAAGTCTTAATTGAATTTCATTTATGACTTAGCTTGATATAAAACAATTTAAGAATTATTTTAAAGATCAAAAATAAAATATTAATAGACAAAATAGGAAACATACTCTAAACGGGTGGGGGCCCTTGACTCACTTGAAAACATTTAAATAAACATTTGACTATGCATAACAACATTAAAAAATACTAATAGCTAAATAAAATTTAAATAATTTAAATATTAAATTCCCTAAGAATTTTCTATCATAATTAATTAAATATATCAATAATTTTTTCTACATAAAGAAGCTACTGCCATACATTGGGATAGTATGAACAAGTCTAACAATTCTGGTCTCTTCACCAACTGCTCACATGTTAGCATGTCAAAAACACAACTGTTTCTCATTTCACATTTATATCATTTAAAGTCATATTTTCATTAATTCATTGAAACTAAGAAAAATAATCATCATATATCAAAACCTAATCCATTAATGATCATTCTACCAAATATAATTTTGAGTAAAGATTCAAAATAACTTTTTGCATTATATTTTTTTGACCATATATACCCAAGTCAAAAATAAATCAAAGATATTTTGAATTATCTATTCCATTATACTTTATTTTTCAACTTAATCAATCTAATATACCAATCAAATAAATTTAATTCTACTTTATACCAAATCAGTTTTCAATATTATTGATCAGGATCCACCTTTTGTTATTTTGGAGTAGTTCATGTTTGGTCTCAAACTTGCTCAGCTTGTTCGACACTTATGATTTTATCCATCCTTTCCTATGTCCCATTTTGAATTTTTCACCTCCACATGGTAGCTAGGTGATTTTTTGGCACAAAAAGTATCTCAGTTCACCCTGGTGTAGTGCCAACTTGAAACGTGACAACCCAATGCTATTTAAAGTTGATTCCCTTTTGGTCAAAACTCTGAGCAGTGCCATTGGCTAATAGTATAATGGGTGGGATCCACCAAGTAGTTATAAAGGTGACTAAAAATTATCCATATGGCACCCTTACACTAATTTTTGTAAGGAAGTGCCCAACTTCCCCTAGAGAAGAATCTAATCAACATTTGTCATTTCAACACTCATACAAGAGCGGTTTTGATCTATCAGACCTTTGGGCAACACCATTGGCTAGTGAAGAGAAGGAAGGGGACCCACCATGAAAATATAACAAGGAGGAGATGATCCTTTCCATGTGGTGCCATAATTCTTATCGAAGGCAAAGTTTTAATGTTAGGGCTAGGAATTATGCTATTGGCCAAGGTATGTGGATCTCTGTCTCTAATGACATATCATAAGTAGATCTAAAGATGAACATGTGGCATCACTACGCTCCTCCTAAGAATCATGAACATAAAAAGATAGTGTAGTTATACCATATCCAAGATCCAAAGTTTAACTACACTCATGAGCCTGAGTCCTTCATTTAGTTGTAATGGCATCATCATAGGCATGAATATTAAGATTTGTAGGTGTCACTCCCATGAAAATATACTTCATCGATATATTATGGGATCATTCCTTTTGTGGGGGATGGTTATCCTTTGATTGGTATTTCATTATTTTCATAAACAACCATTTTCAATAGAATAGGAGTAGTATCAGTTAACATTTTCCATCTCTATGACGTCACCTTGACAGGTGACCCTCATGGGTCAGATTGAATGTCTTGTATTGTGCCCTTGAGGCCTTCTATATTTTTTTCTCCACCTAACAATGAAGAGGATGTGGTGTTTTATGTTAATTTGAGTGGGAAGTCATCTCTATTTGTTATTTATTTTCCCTACTTCTATAGTATTAATTATTATTCACATTATAGATCTTAATTCATGTTTTATGCTACTTTATGGTTTGAAATATTTAAGGATTCAATCTATTTTATACAATTATAGGTTAATGCTTTAAATTTACAGATGCATCACCTTAGATAGTTTTATTTTAGTATTATTTGCATTTCTTTCCTTCTCCTTTTCACCCCCCAAAATCAAATTAAAGAGCCATCTTATAAAATCCTAGAGGTTATTTTACATACCATAATTCAGTCTCACACCTTTAAAGCTTCCCATAGAGGCTATTTAACTTAGATCAAGAGCTTTAGGCATTAAAAGTTTTTCTTTTTTGGTATGCCTAGTGGGACTAGATCTGCTAGTCTACCTAACTAGAATCTTGAGTTTATGAGCCCAAGACCTATATCAAGGTCATAAATAGTGAGCAATCTAAGCCTGTTAACACTACCTCTAGGAACTCCAACTTACCAAAAGATCGTAGGGTCTAGTGCTACTCAATAAAAATGAATGGCTGTTCCAAACATGCTAAGAAGTTTGTATCATGGGATATCGATAACCAACTTATTCCTTCGATACTCCTAGCTACTTGGGACCCCATTCTTAAAAATTCCTTGAAGGCACTCCTTAAATTATTGAGAGAATATTTTAAGACAACAATAAAAAATCTCTAAGATGTTACAAATCTATGCACTATACACTATGTCAATGCACAAAATGTAGCCTTAAGACTACTAGCCACTTTATTTAAGGGGTGAGCTCTTGATTGGTACTGATCCTTAATACCTAATTCTATATCCACTTAGGATGAATTGGGAGACATATTCTTTGAGTGGTTTAATGAGAAGGTAGACCGATCATCTCTCCTACAACACTTGATAACTATCAAGAGGGACCCATAATAGTCCATTACTAATTTCAATTCCAAGTTCAAGAAGACTTAGAAAAGGATTTTAATAGCTGTTTGATTGCCCATGAGCATGGCCATAATTTTCTCTCATAAGGCCTTCAACTCAGATATTTTTATCATGATCCAATCGCTCAGAGGTCAAACATTATCAGATGGTTATGATATAGCAGTAAGGGCCAAAAATAATTTAATAGATGTGGGAAACCTTCTTCCTCAACCACCAATGCCGATGTTCCTAAAGATATCAATGTTACCAAAAGAGGAAGTCTAAATTACCGTAAGAGCACCAAATTCTATATATATATATATATATCCACCCACTCAAGTAAGCACGTCTACTTCATCCTTGCTAGCCATAGAGATGAATGATATGAAGAGTATTTTTCAAAACTTCTTTAATGAGATAATAAAACTCAAAAGGTAGTAGGTTATGCCTCCAAATTCCCGTTTCAATAAATACCAAGAAAGGAGATCACAATACTAGTAGAACTAGTGTCAAGAGAGGCAAAGGCAGAACCACTAAGCATCAAATCACCAAGTGCCAAATAATCAAACATGGCTCATAAATCAAATGGTTATCATCCATGATCCCTTATACATGGTATCATTGAACGTAAATAGAGAGCTATTCACTAGCCAAAATAGCTTGTTAGATGACTCTAAATTATGGTGTTCCCCTAAAATGATGCTCATGGACCCCAAAATTTCCCAAAGGGCAATATACAGTAGAAGGTTACCAAATAATGGTGACAAGGGAATGCACCTAATTTGACCTATGGATACCAATCTCTAGGGATTGATAATGCAGTCTTAATGGCATAAATTTAGGGAATGTCCCTCAAACAAGAAGAATAAAGAACCCCAAATCATGTGATTTTCTCCTAGTTAGAAGGAAAAGATGCAGTATATACCAGTGAAGCTCTTGTGTATAGAGCTTTGCAAGTTTAATCAAATATAATACATGATCCAAGAAAAGATTGGTTGAGAGCCTTGAAGCTACCAAAAGGCCCAAAGTGACTTTTGATAATAGTCCAACACCTCAGCCTTTATCTCTGGCATAACTAAGATAGAGTGAAATAATTTAGAATAAGGTAAAAGACCCTAAGGTTCTACTCCCAAGACCATACAATGCAATAAAGCAGCTAAAAAAAATTTCAGCCAACATTTTACTTTGGGACATCTTATCCATCCTTGAGTAGAAGTCTCTACTAAAAGAGGCTTTAAGGAATGAGAAAAGCCCACATGGGGAGAACTAGTCACAAATCTCCCATAGACAAAGGGAAAGGAAACTGTCTGTAATAAAAAATGCATCATATCTATAAATCAATCTTGGCTTAGAGAAGATAAAACATAATACACCATGCTAAGAAGGTTTCCAAAGCCTAAAATCTAAAACAATCATGCAATAACCTTAAAAGAGTCATAGGTTTAATGTTCACTCCATTCTAATAAAAAAGAAAGTAAATATAATCTAGTGAACACTAAAGCTTGTGGCACAAAGTGGGGGTTACAAAAAAAAAAAAAAAAACTAAACATGCATATAATACATATACTCACATCAATTTATATGAAATTCTAATGCATGGAAGAGAAACACAATTGCATTATCTATCTACTTTTACAAAGTAGAAATAAATTTAGGAATATTTAACTTTGAAGATGAACCTATCGAGCCTCAATCTCTCCCTTAGCCAAGGTATTTTGTAAGAGAATATTGTGTTATGTAAGGATAAAAAAGATATATCATCTCTAGGATATACAACCTATCTATGCATCCATAAGACAAGATCCATATCTAAATAAAGTATGAAACCCTAATCTTTATTCCTCAATTAGAATGGTCAATAATTAGATGTTCATTTGCACTTATGCTTCTTCACTTCTCTATATTCAAATGGTTAGAAATGAACTTGTATATATAGATAGATCTTGCCTTAAATCCTTTTGAATATGTCAGTTATATAGGGTTGACCTAGTCAACCCTATATGTTTTTGGTAGATAAATGACTAGGTCTCGAGCTAGGTCAACTAAAGGGATAACAAAACTCCAAGTGAAAAATATCCATAAATAGTATAGGGTTGACCTAGTCAACCTTATATATCAATTAGAGGCTAAAACTTGTATAGGGTTAACCCAATCAACCTAGTATAGTCAACTAGAGTTAGGAGTCAAGGCAAGAAAAAGGAGGATAATGATATGATAAATTTTTGTCATGAGTAAAACAAAGAATAATAAGATTAGGGTAAATGTTTTTAGGAGATAAGTGTGTAGATGGCAAGTGGAAAAAAGAGACAACAATCTTACAAAGCACCAACGGTCTACCCACCCCTTTCTCAGTGCACCCCTTAAAGCATGTACTTAGAGAGACTGAGATTCAATGGGTTCTTGCAAGATGCAAAGTGTCAGTACTTAATAAAAGTTTAAAAATGTTACGTGTATACATATACCCCACTTGAAGCTCATCACATGTCGTGTAAGTGTAATACAAGATGGTGCTTCAAAAAATAGAACATGATAACACATAATGTTGATGCTAAGTACAATGTAGTAAATAGTAAATAAGATAATGGAAAGGAAATAATTGAAAAAAACTTAGCTTTACTCACCTTAGTGTTGTAGATAAAGAAGTAGACTGCAAGAGAAAGTGAAGGCATCCAATGTGAATAATACTAAGCAAACATGTAGAAATTAGTGAAAAAAAAGCCAAAAATCATTTTTTTTGGAATATAGGCATATGATAGTGGAAAAAATTCTCTACATCAACATGAATGCAATGCATTTTATGGTTTTAAAAATAGATGAATAGAAACAAAGATATATATAAAATAAGGAATCTACTTGAAAATAATTGAAAAAGTTGAATTGCTCTAAAGTGGTTTAAAATAGAGAGAAAGTGAAGTCATTTGGTTATTTTGACTTTGAAAGGGAGAAAAAGAGCTCTGGAGACCAAATGAGCTAGAATGGTGAGGAGATGACAAGCTAGATGAGGGGGAGCTCTAGGAGCAACAACAGGTTCACTACAGGTATACAACTATAAATCTTAAGCCAATTTTGGAGTATTTTAATGAATTAAGTGTATTTTTAGAAAAAATGAAGTTTTAGCATTTTTATATGTCAAAATGAATCCAAATTAGATTTTATAGGTAGGAAAATCCAAGATGGTAAATGGGTTTGAAAGAATTAAGGAGAAAACTGTCAGAAGGCACTTTTTGAGGAAAAAGCAAGGGGTCAGCAGTGAAAAACCACTAGGTCGACCCAATCAACCTAGTAGGCTGAAAATGAGCAAAATCCACACTACTAACATAGTAGGTATGTGTTAACCCTTTATGTTTTATAGAATGCCGACCTAGTATTGTTTTCCAACTAATCTAAAAAGTCCAGAATGATAACATAGTACTAGGGAGGGGAAAAGAAGAGGGTTGACTTAGATTTTTAAGTCAATCAAATCAAACATAGGGAAATTTTGGTCAAAATATGTTGACCAAAGAACCAAAATGGTATGAAAATGTGTAGAAAAGGCTGAAAGAATGATAGAATGGCTTGAAATGACCAAGTAAGGGTAAAAAGGATCAAGTAGGCTAAGAATGGGTAAAAATGAATGAATTAAAGTAATTTAGGCTTGTTTTTTATTGAAATTGTAAAAAGAATTTATTGTGATTATACATGACATGGAAGATATAATACATCTTTTATTGTTTCTTAGTTATAGGGATGACCTATATTTTTTAAATTTATAGACACATCATAGCTACCAAATCTACTAGAGCATCTAACGATAGGAGATAGAGCTAGGCTAGTAGCTATAGGCCTAAAAGGGATAGTTGATATGTGTAGGATTCCCCTAAGCATAGATCTGTTAGTCATGTTCTTTGGATGTTGGGAATGATTGAATAAAACCTTTATATGGGAGGTGGATGGGGACGTGGTAGAGGTAGCTATCACTCTAGAGGATGTGTATGCCATCCTAGGGCTACTGGTAGTAGGAACACTAATGACTATAGGTATACTAGATAACATGGAGGAGAGGAGAGCCTTAGCCATGTGGCCTATAGGCTTGGATATAATATTGATAGGTAGGAGAGTTAGTATGTTTGATGTATATGCATCATAGATTCTAGATATGTAGAAAGCTATGATAAGACTTGTGACACATCAAGTGCTATGTCACAAGTTGAATGATAAGGTACCACTGTTCATGGTATCTTTGAGTAGGATGATCCTAGAGGAGGGAGTACCATATGATATTGGTTATGTCATTTGGTTCTAGCTCATACATGATTTATATGAGGTGTTGGTTAGAGGGCAAAGGTTGATAAGACTAATTATATTATTGATGGCTTGGATATATGAAAGGTTTCCCATGTATCAACTAGCTAGGTTGCCCGATGGAGTCAATGATAGGTTTTCTTAAGTGTGGAGATAGAGTAAGAACCAAGTAGCATAAGTTGTGTCCTATGTGCCAACACTATATATGTTGAGATACATAGACATAGTGTGGTAGACATATGGTCACATAATGACTACATGGATGAGCCAGGACATAGTTACACTAGCTGCAACAAGGATAGAGGTGGTTAGACACTAAAATTAATGGAGAGAGCCACATCTAATGACATGAGTACTAGGATAGATGGGATTACCTCATCTAATGACACTGATATTAATTCTCAAGTAGTGGGCTTAACATGTGAGAGAGTCATGTGGAAGGAGGGGAATAAGGCCACTAGTGATGAGGCTGATGCTCAGACCACATCATGAGTGACCATAGACTAGATGAGAATGATAGGGAGTAGAGTAGGAGGATATGGGTACAGAGGTAGTGGAACCAAAAATACCATCACTAGCTTAGTATTGAGATGAGCTATGACCACCAAGGATGTGATGTTGATGGAGGTAGGAGGAGTAGGAGAGAATGGAGACTATCACCATCCCTAATGACCCAAGAGGTGAGATAGAGGAGAGCTAGATGATGAAGAGGATACTCAGGTGCAGGCTAAGGTAGATGTGATCCATGACAACTAGATTTGAGCTGAGGAGGTGACCTATAAAGGAGGTGCTAGGAGGCCACATAGATTGAAAGACTGTGCTAGGTATTCATGTGGATGGCAAGACTATAATGGTTGAGACATGGATAGGTAATAAAGATGATTAGTAAATTATTGCTTAAGTTTTTATTTTGAAATAAAGACTAAAGGTAGATAGATATTTTGAGATATAAAAATGATCTAATATCTATTTGGGTGTGAATTTACAAGCATAACTGAGGATGAAGAGGAGAGATGGGGGTCCCTTGTGATGGAAGTACTTCATGACATCCTAGATGAGATTCTATAGCCATATGACCCTACTACATTAGAGGACCATAGTGTATCATCTAACCTAGATCAAGTGAGATGGTTTAGATTAATAGGGGAGGTAATGAGGTAGATATGAGCATAAAGAGAGGATATAGCCACCAATAGAGATGGGGATAGGTGAGACACAATCATGGTAGGCCCTAGTAGAGGAGATAGTTGTGCATCTAACGATAGTGATGTAGATGACATAGGCACATACAATGACCCTAATCCAGAGGAGTTAAATCAAGGCCTCAATAGGTAGCATGGCTAGGCCATGAGATAGATAGGATGGAGCCTATCCATAGAGATTGAGCATTATATATGGTTGTAATTGTATTAAAATCTCATGATGTGTGTGTGTGTGTGTGTGTGTGTGTGTGTGTGTGTGTGTGTGTGTGTGTGTGTGTGTGTGTGTGTGTGTGTGTGTGTGTGTGTGTGTGTGTGTGTGTGTACACACACACACACGTATATGTATATATATGATGTATCATTTTGGCATATTGATGTTGATTGTGTATGTTGTCATCATTATGGTTGTGGTTATGGATGCTTTGGATATATTTATTTATAGCACATGTATTTAGCTATTATTGTATATGCTATAAGAAATATATGAGATGTAGTTTCTTTTCTAGCATTATGTAGAACACATGCATGGTTAAAAATAAACATGCAAAAAGACTTGGTAAAATATAATTAATAAAAAATGTACTACAGACTATTTCAAGTTGGGAAATGTGTAATAACAAGAAAATGACTAAGTACAAAGAACCTAGGGATGGTAAAACAAGATGTTGAAAAATAATTTGTTTCAAAACCAAAGTGAAATATTTTTGAACCACATTAAAACAAGTAAAATCATACTAAATTGCATTGGGAAGTATGAAAATAATGTAATAAATTGGAAGGTATGTAAAAGGGAAAAATGGTGTAAAAAAATTAATTTAGTTAATAAATTATACTAAATTATATTTGGAAGTATAAGAGAAAAATAAAATTGGAAAAATATTGATCTTAAATTGATCACATTAATTCAAGCTATGAAGTATGAAAAATTTAAGAAATGGTTGTATTCTTACATGCACTCAGAAAATAAGAAGATAAAAGTGAAAGAGAAATGAAGTAAGCATAAAACACACTAAATCAAGGTAGGAAACATGTTGTAGTCATATACAATTTGAAATTGAATGACTTAGGCATGGCTAATGACACCCAAACCATAGGTCCTACTTCTTTCTCACACAACCCTTATAGGCTATTCTTTCACTAATTTTTGGTCATTCATAGCCTTTCAGACTTAGCTCTTTTAGATCCAGGTATCCCTTTCATGACCAAATCTACCCCCTAGGTCTCATCCCCTTAGGAAAACATCATCTAAATTGGATAGGAGTGTTGGAACCTAGGGTGTCCTATTTTTGATGTTGTTGTCCAAGTGAATTTTTACCTCTAACAATCAGACTTTCTTGAATCCTTATCTTTTTTCCTATCAGCCTAATACAAGTTAATTTAACCCATGATCATTATTTACCCTATAAAAGGCCATTCAAAGTCCATTGAGAGGGGTTGGCACTCATTTACAGAAGAAAATCAAGAATACAAGCAAGTACACTCAAGCACTCTTTCCTATTCTTTGCATATAGCCTTCCAAGATAATTTCAACCCTATTCAAGCACTCATACCATTCCCTAGTCATCTAAAGTACATCTAGTTTCGTATCTAGTTGCATATATCATACACAATTACACCAAGCACTTCAATAGGAGAATTATATTAGCTTGATCCCTCTTCAGAGTATTGGTATGTAGATAGCATGCCCACACAAGGGGTGTGAAGTGCATCCAACATATCCTTTACACACTAACCCTTTCTATTTCTTTCTCAAATTTCCATCCAAATCCAAGAACACAAAGATCCTAAGGGTTTTAAATACTAATTCAAACTCATAATGAGCTCCATAGGCTTCTAGGCCTCAAAACTTCATAGATAGGGTAACACAGGCCCACCAAACATAACCCAAAAAGATTTCATCTACAAGACAACAGTTTTAAAATAGCACTATAGCACTAGATAATAGGGTGCCCACTTTTAGCATTCTTTTACAACCTAGAAATGAAGTTCAAAAACCTATTTTAGCCTATTTTCCAATCCTACTCCTCCAGTATCAGGCCCTATCTCAGTTTGATTAACCATAACAAGCTAAGTTCTATTTTCTCTCACTTCTTGCTATATTTAGAAAATGCAAAAATACTATCTATTTACATAAATTAGTAGGTTGATTAAATACTATTATTCACTAATTTACATTTCTTAGACCCATTTATTATTTGGAAATTTAACATCTAATTTCCTTTAAAAAAACATTTGGTGAACCTAACATTGAATTTTTGCACAAAAACCCTAAAAATCCTAGGAATAGTTATTTTTGAGTTTTTACAATAATTTCCTAATTTTTCTTGAATTTAAAAATCATAAATCTACCAATTCATTTTTAAAATATCATATTTTTTTTTCAAACCCTAGTTTTGCACATACTAGGTCCTTTTTGCATACAAACACTAGGAAAAATATATTGCTAATTTTAGAAATATTTTCTAATTTTTCCTAATTTTTTCAAGAAAAATTCTACCAATTTATCTAAAATTTTCAAATTATTACATTAATTTTGAAAAAAAATCATTCAAAGCCCTAGTTGCATCAACTAAATTCCTAGTTATTTTCCAGTACTTTTCACATCATTTTCTAAAATTTTAGCTACATATCAAACTCATAAAATCAATTTCAAATTCAAAAATTTCTAGTATTTTTCATAGATATTTTTGAAAAATACTTAGTTACATATACTAGCACCTACTTGCTTTTGAGGTATCACCTTACATATTTGGCAACTCAGTATCCTTTTTGCACAAATTTCAATTCACTATTTTTTTCCACTTTGCATTTCTTATATTTAGTAATTTCCCTTTCTATCACATTGCTTATTAAAACATATTGAAAAACGTCTCAAATTGTTTTCCTACTTTACCAATGGCTCAATATACTAGTTTTGATGAAACTGATAAAAGAAAACTTCAAAAACTGTTAATAAACATTTGAATATGCAAGAAGACATGCTAAGAATTTTTCAAGAAGAACAACAAAAAGTAACCAATGGGAAATATTCTCAAAGCATAGAGCAAATATTTGAAAATGACACTATAAGGGAAACTATGTCTCAACCACCCCCTATAGCATCCCAACCTTCTTTTATGCCACCAACTATAACTAGTACATCCCTGTCTCCTGATGTGGCAACCCTTATGCAAGAGATTTGATCTCTTCAATCCAAGGTGCAACATCTTGCGAAAGGTACCACTAGACCTACATAGCTATTATATTTTTTTGCTTTATTGCATGTACCATTGTCATGTCATATTGCTTCTATAGCCTTACCATAAGGTTTTGTTCAACCCAAGCTTACTCTTTATGTTTTTATGGGTGATCTAAAGACACATTTGAGATATTTTCACATAGCATGTTTGGATTATGTACCTAATAACTAGCTACTTACCAAACTATTTCCATAAAGCCTAAAGGATTATGATTTATAATGGTTTCATAGTCTACCAAATCAGTCAGTCATAGCCTTAATCCTTTAACAGACATGTTCCTAACACATTTTAGTATCAACATTGGTTGAAAGGTTTCATATGCACAGATTCCACAATATAAACAAAGGCCAAATGAGACCCTCATGGATAATGTCCTTTGATACAAGACTATTTTGGCTAAACTAACCAACCCCATGGCTGATCAAGAGTTATAAGAGATCTTCAAATAGAGCCTTCTAATAACATTGTATGAATTTATTATGTTCAAAAGTTTCTCTTCCTTCACCGAATTGTGTCATACACTTAAGGGAAGAGAAGTCAAGCTAATTTCAATGGGAAAAATTAAGTATTCAAGTATCTCAGACACAACCAACAAGATTAATAACAAAATCCCATACAAGATCAAAATTAGTGACAAAAGGAATTAGAATCAACCAATAGTCAATGTGGCTTTAGATCCCCCTCAACATGTGGTTTTATCAACACTTCCTCATCGTGCATTTACCAATCTACCAATTTCTCCAACTAGGGTTTTATAATAGGTATTGGAATGTAACATCATCACTCTCCCTCTTATTCAAGAAGTAGATCTAGAAAATCCCCTTCCATGGGGATATGATCAGTATTCATTTTATGATTTTAACAGGGCACTAGGCCACACCATAAATAGATGCATTGATTTTCAACATAAGATACATGACTTGATAGGTGATAATCTACTTGATCTAGGCACTTAAGTTGAGATTCCAAAGACAAAGCCAACACAAGATAAAGTTTTGAAAATCTTTTTAGATCTATTTCCATAGCATTCAAAATAAGAAAAAGAGGACACATCAGATGTTCATCATACATACCATATACATCCTCCACTAGCTACATACCAGGCACCTTTAGTTGAGGCACATCCTTTAAGAGGTATGATAGGTGTGTATGAGTCCTGAGTTCTAGCTAGGCCTTTGATATCTTTTTAGATCATAAGATTATGGAGGATAATACAAGTTACAATGCACTATTTATTAGAGCACATACTCACAATCAACCTATTTATAGTGTACTCATTGACAATGGTTCTAGTATTAACTTGTGTACCTTCACACTACTTGAGCATTTGGGTTATTCAGAGTAGGATATCACTCTGACAGACATAGTTATCAGTGGTTTTAGTGGGCATATTAAAATTTCATTGGGTGAGATAGTACTTCCCTTATAGGTTGGTCTTACATATGGCGCCTCACCATTCACTATAGTTCTTAGTGTAGGAATTTTTGACATACTACATGGTAGACCATGGATTCAAAAACTTAGGGTAGTACCTTCTACAATTTAAAAATGCATGAAGTTCATTCATGCTAATCAAGTTATCATAGTTGGAGTTCCTTATGAGTCACCACTCCCCACTTCATATCCATTTACCAACTTATAGTCACTAGCTTTAGTTCTTTCATCAATTTTAGTTTATCCTCCAGTTTTAGTATATCTTCCACTTCAAATCCAACCACAATTATGACATCTATCACTAGCATAGAGGGTTCATACACCCCCATAGTTTCAATATTTTAGATAAATCCTAGTGTTAGTATTCACACCTAGAGTAGTTACATTGAGGTCTCATATAGCTACACAGAGAGAACTTATTTAGAGAGACCCTTCTACTTTTAGATGGGTCCCTAAGAGCCTTACAGTCACATCCACTTCTCAAAGTTATAGGGGAACTCCAGATTCTACTTCCACTTAAGATATTTTAGGGTAGTTATAATGTACATAGCTTTCAGCTTCCCAATCTTAGACATACACTCATGCCTCATGATCATACATGATTTAATTGTTCGATACAAGACACCATGATAGGGAGTCTCATCTAAGACTCATCGGTTAGTATCATTTATTCCTAGTATTTCTTGTACATAGCTTCTGTCAAAATACAAAAATAATACAAAAATTCAAAATACAAAACAATACAAAAATTTAAAACACAAAAACATTCAAAACATATCAAAAATACCAAAAACACTTTGATTGTATACATCATCCATGATTTACATTACTACTATTATTATAGGACTTACATTTGCTATTTCATGTTATTGTATGTCAATTTTCTACATTACCATGCTTCACTTGATCTTATTTGAGTGTGTGCAGTAACATATAGCTCCTTGATTGCTTCATTCTACCCATTGAGGGGACACCTACTTCTACAATCGAGACATACATCGATATCAATACCCACTAGGGGAATCTTATACATGATTTCACCATCCAGGTTATGTCATTCCTACACTACACACTCTAAGTTATCATGTTGATGTACATTACTTTATAGCTTACATAAAATATTATACTAGTATCTAGCACTTGTGTATCTCTTAGCATGTACTTAGTCTTGTACTACACATGTTTTTCATACTTTCATATTTATTTTGATTAGTTAAATGTGCTTGTATCTTTCTAATTATTACATGCTTTCTCTGCTTGCTTAGCATAGCTTATGTGATTGTATTTTCTAGTTCCTATTTGACTCTTGATAATGCCTTAGGATATTTTATAATGTCCTTTGCTTCTATTCATGTGTGTGCCTTAGGATATTTGCCAATGTCATTTTATTGTACTCTTCTATGTGTCTGTGGCCCTTTTGCCAACTTTGCTTGTTTCACTTGTATGTATATGTGGCATTTGAACATGCCATCCATGCTTGTTTTCCAATTTGAGTGACATATGCCCATGTCCTTTATTTACTTGGTCCTTTTGACATCCTTGTGTGCTTATTGCTTCTTACTTATTTTCTTGATTGATTGTTTGCTTTTCAATGTGTGCAATGCCATGATCAATATCATGCATTTCCCTTGATTTTTTGGATGCCATGATGGACATCATGATCCATCCCTCTAACTAACAACTAATAAATAATATGTAACATTTCTAATTTCATACTTTGCAAATGATTTCACATTGTTATATCTATCTAGGCATACCCCTATTGATCTAACAATATATTAATACAAACATTGCTATATCTTGAAACATATTGTCAAATATCAAATGCTATGCTATATCATATATCTATACAACTTAACACACTTGTAGAACTCTTTTCTTCTTAGGGCAGTCATTACAGGTTCATCATTCCTACCCTTAGAAGAGGGGGCATAAAACAAAGTTTTTTGTCATAGAGACCAAAGCTCATAATAGTCAAAACAACAATATTCAGACCACTCAATATATAATCTAAAGATCTAACTGGTCAAAATAGAGTAGAAAAATAGTGACAGTTCCAAATAAGTAACTATTTTTCACACCAAACAACAATACCAAAAATGGAAATTAGCACCAAACATAGGGGTGTCCACATTTTGGAACTCTTGTCTAGGTAGAAAAACACTCAAGTTTTCTAGAAATAGGCAAAAAGTTTAGTTCAAGGATAGTTTTTGTACTTCTAGATCAATCAGATTTAGTAGTTTTAATATAGTTTTCTTAGTTATAGGGGGTTATCATGTGTGGCATGATGGTTCTCACTTTCAATTTAGATTAGGCAATTGACATAACTTATATATTAGAATCCATGTTTTAGACAACAGTGATTGGGGCAATGCGTGTGACACATTGATCTTCTTTTATTTTTGAGTTTAGTTTATTCCAGGCATTCTCAATAGTTGCATGCCTTACTCCATCTACAGGTGGTTAGCATCATTTTTGAGTTGAAATTTCATCCAAGATTAACCTTATGAGTACCCAAGTTCTTGAGTTAGCTTTCATATAAGCCTAGTACATCAGTTTTGGAGTGGATTTCATATAAGCCTAACCTCCATCTTTTGAAATGGCCAAGAGTAGCCTAGTTTCTAGCATATATTCAAGCTTTCCACACCACATTATCATATTTCCAGCACATCCATGGGATCCATGAGCCATTTAATATGTCATCTATTCTATATCAATATCACTTCATAGCTTCACTTCATGAGGCAATGATGGAGCCAAAGGGCTAGCCTTTGTATTCTTGAGCCACTTATTCAGAGGGATTAGACACATAGTCCAGACATCAATTAATACATACATGATTCATTAACTTCACTTAGTTGGTAATGATGGATTTAAAGGGATAGCATTTACATGCTTGAGCCACCTTTTAGGGAATTGATCACTTAGCTCTATTTGTGATATTACTCTTGATTCAACATAGACTCATCACAATCCAACATCATAATAGGTTTTCTATTGGTTCACATACCTAGTGAGGTGTATTCATTCCTTTTTCTTCCTCTTACTAAATGTTTGTACATTATTATTTTAGATATAGTATAGCTAGTAAGAACTAATCTACTTTATTTTTTCATTTTCAGATTCACACTTCACAACATGCTCTCTCTATGCACATCCATCGTCACACAACTTCATGAGATTCTCCCTTATAAGTAAGTTTAGGTATGCTTTATTTTTTTCTTTTATCCTAATATTTCACTTTTCTACATCACTATAATAAATGGGGGGAAATTTAGTCATATAAAATGCAAAATTAGATGACTTAGGCATGGCTAATGACACCCAACCCATAGGTCCTACTTCTTTCTCACACAACCCTTATAGGCTATTCTTTCACTAATTCCCAATCATCCATAGCCTTCTGAACTTAGCTGTTTCAGAACAAACAAAAATTTTAGGTCTAGATCTATCCCCATAGGTCTCATCCCCTTAGGACAATAACATCCAAATTGGATAGGAGTGCTGGAACCCAAGGTGTCCTATTTTTGGTGTTGTTGTCCAAGTGCATTTTTACCTCTAACATTCAGATTTTCTTGAATCCTTATCTTTTTATCTATCAGCATAATATAAGTTAATTTAACCCATGATCATTAATTATCCTATAAAAGGCCATTCAAATTCCATTTAAAGGGGTTGGCACTCATTTATAGAAGAGAAAAAAATACAAGTACACTCAAGCACTCTTTCCTATTCTCTGAATACAACCTTCCAAGAGAATTTCAATCTTATTTAAGGACTCATACGAGTCCCTAGTTGTCCAAAGTACATATAGTTACATACATCACACAAAATTTCACCAAGAACTTCAATGGAAGAATTACATTAGATTGATCCCTCTTCAGATTATTGGTATGTAGGCAACATGCCCATACATGAGGTGTGAAGTGCATCTAGCATATCCTTTAAAAACTAACCCTTTATATTTATTTGATAAATTTTCATCCAAGTCCAAGCACAAAGATATCTTAAGGGTTTTGAAAACTAAATTAGACACACAATGAGATTCATAGGCTTTGAGGCCTATAAAATTCATAGACAGGGTAACACAAGCCTATCAAACATAACCCAAAAGATTTTAACCATAAGAAAATAGTACCATAATAGGATAAAAACATTAGACAACAGGGTCTTCACTTTTATTTCTCCTATCCAACCTAAAAATGAAGTTTAGGAACTTGTTCTAGCCTATTTTTTAGTCCTGCTCCTCTAGTATCAAGCCCTATCTTAGTCTGGATCAACGAGAATAAGCCAAGTTCTATTTTCTCTCACTTCCTGCTATATTTAGAAAATGTAAAAATACTATCTATTTACATAAATTATTAGGTTAATTAAAGCATATTATTCATTGATTTAACTTTCTAAGACCCATTTATTATTTATGAATGAAACATCTAATTTCTTAAAACAATAAAACACATGTCAATTACTTTAAACTTCATAATCTATAACATCTTATCACATATTTGACACATGTAATTTTGTTTGTGACTTGTATTATTGGAAAATTTTGTGAGGAATGTCATGTCCTATCCATGGTCTTATATTACAACTCATAAAGAGAACACCACTGGGGTGGAAAAATTTAGACAATCAAGAAACAAAGGATGTGTGTAATAGGAAGGAAATAGGTGGTAATTTGTGAGAAATGTTGAGTCCTATCTATGGTCTTATAATGCTACTCATAAATGCAATCCCAAGGGGAATGATTAGTAAATAATAAAATATTTCTCAAGAGGAAATATGAGGAATATATAAAATGAAAAAGGGAATGTAAAAATCAAGACTTAGGCATCTTATGAGAAGACCTTAGGAAGCAAGAGGCATACTAAGGACATGAGAAGACACTAAGTGACTAGTGACCATCAATTTACAAAAGAAACATTTTACTATAGACACAAAGCTTTGTAGGCAAATAAGCATGCTACTAAGATCAACTCATGAAGGTAGATTAGTATAAGGAAAATTGAAATGGACCTACCTTCCCATGACATGTTCCCCATTCTTTAGGACCCCTTACAGAGTCATCGATCTACTATGAATATTGAGTACTTGCATGATAAATTAGGTAGCACTAAAAGATTTTTTTCTCTTGTTCTAATCTAATGGCCTACCACATCCCAAACGACCTCATCTATATCATGAGGCCAACTATGGAGTTTGAGCTTTGACTAGAAGAAGGAGATGTGCTTTGAATCACATCTTTTAGTGTGATGAGTTTTAAAAATATTTTTGCCTTTTATATCATTGCCTTTTGTAAAAATGATTTGGATTTTAAATTTTTATTGATTTTTAATATTCTTCCTCCATATATATTTGGAATTATCAATCATGAGAGATGCAGTGATACACACAAATGAGCTATAGGCTAAGGCTAAAGAAAGTTAAGTAACCAAAGACAAAGACTGACTAGGACACTTAGGCTTAATAATGAACTTGCATGTGATCTCAAGTCTCAACCATGAATATGCTTAGTTTGCAAAAAATGAAGAAGGGAAAAGGATATCTAAAGTGTATTGATGAAAGGAAAGTATAATGAGATGTATTGTTTGCTAACTGATCACATGGTAAAGGGAGACAATGACCAAAGAGAACAAGGTTTGTATAACCAAGTCACAATGATAATTATCTATGAAAAATATAGATAAGAAAGAAAAAAATCATGAAGGCAAGAAGGTATTTTTGATAAAAACTCAAGAAAAAAAGAGAAAAAATGATAAAGAAAGATAATCATATGCAAATATGAATGACAATATAAGAAAGATATAGTATAAAAGGTAAGATCACTATATAATAAAAATATGAATTTGACACAACATCAAATGATATAATAGATAGATAAAAATAAAATTAGATCACATGTATAATCAAAATGCAAATGTAAAGGCACCATGCATGTTCTCATAAATACTGAGAAATCTTCCCACACACATTATCCAAGACATCAGATAAATCTCTATGAATCTAGATATGAACTACTACTAATGTCTCATCAATATTCATTGAAAACTAGAAAAATAATTCTCTTTTAATCTCCTCCATAGAAAAATTAGGAATACTCAATGGATCATACTGAGGAGGAAAAATAGGAAAGGGATGTTTAGGGGAATGCATGGGAGTGGGCTCTATGGGAGATGCAGGAATCACTAGTGGAGAAGGATCCATAGGTGAAGGATCAATATGTGAGGGAAGGTCTATAGGTGAAGGAATCATGAGTGGAGGCACATCAGGCAATGAAGGGACCATAAGAGGGGATGGAGCCATGGGAGAAGGAGGAGCCTTCTTGTGAGGACAACCTATGGGAAGAGTAGAAGAAGGTCTGAGAATAGATATAAGGTGATCTTTAAGGTGTTGTTTAAGGATACATCAATGATCAGTGTGATGGGTGCCACATTAGTGTCATAAAAAATACACCTCACCATACTTATATATATATATATTCAGGTAGAACCTTTGGGGGAGGCATGGATTTGTTTGAGGAAAGAGTGGAAGGACATAAAGTATCAATATACTATCACAACTTATGACAATGGGTAGAATAATTATTATCTATCCCATGAAAGCAACAAATACGCTTGTGAGTGATTTTAGGAGAAACACTCATAAAAGGAGGTATAACAGGAGTGGAAGAAACCAAAGAAGACTCATCAACCCATTTCGTGGGTAATGAAGTCATATTAAGTAGGGGAAGAAAACCATCACCAAGGGAAGGTGGTGATGGAAGATAAATGGAGCTAGGTTCAATGGAAGGAGCAATGGGATGAGAAGCAAGGGTAGGCTTAACGACAATAGGATGGGAACAAGCTCAACTATAATAGGAGAAAGAATGGGATCAACTCTAATAGGAGTAGGAATGGGCTATGATAAGGGATTGACTAAGGAAGGAGTGAGATCTAAATAAGGTCTAAGAAGGGTCACACTAATCTCAAGAGTAAACTAACTACAGTGATCAGGGTACCTAGAAAAATGGTAAGGCCTGGTCATAACATGATCCATGAGCATACTCCTATGAGGATCCTTAGAAACTAGAGGTGTTGGCACCATCTTTACCCTACAATAAAGAGGAAAAATACTAAAATTAGGAACTATAAACAAAGGAAGATGGGAAGATACATGAAAAGAATCAAGTAAAGAAAGATGATAACATATAATCTTGGCATCATAGGCCTGTACAAGACTACCTAAAAATGGATCATCTAGGGAATAAACATCATCATAATTCAAGGTGTGAATATCAATACCATAATTAAGAATTACTTTGTCATTTGAGGAAGTATGGTGAATAAAATGCTAAGTTTTAGTCAAGATTAAGGGAATGTCATCACAAGGAGGCTTGCGAGAATGAGGTTATAAGGAATCAATAAGCTACGAGATGAGGTGAGGTAAGAGCTCATAAGTTTTAATCTTTAGGTTAATCTCATTGGGAGCATCATCATTATAATCTAAGAGGTTAGGAGGAATGCTCCTAATGAGTTAGGGATAACCATTGTAACCTCAAGTTGAATTAATGGGAAAGTTGAGATTTTGAAACTCATAGAATGGAATGTTGGGCAAAGGTTCAAGAGTAAGAATCTTGAAGACACCATGGTATTGTAATTTTTCAAAATTACAAGGGTTTGTGTCACCCTGAATCCTATAAATGGTTCTATTATGAGGGAATTTAATGCACTGGTAAGTGGAAGAATCAATGGATCTCATATGGTGAGTCCATAGCCTACCAAGAAAAATGTTATAATAAAGGGGAAAGTTAAATAACATCACCTTCACATGAATGATGATAGGTGGGATGGTAATGAGAAGCCACACACAACCTAGAGGAGGCATTTTCCTTCTATCATATCTTTGGTAGGCACTACATGTAGACTTGAGATTGCATTTTAAATTTCCAAGGGTCTTAATGAAGTTGAGATAGGTAATGTAGGTGATGGAATCCTCATCAATCAATGCATTATTAACTTGGATATGACCTATTTGAACACTTATAAATAAGGGAGGATCATCTGCATGAAGCATAATCTCATTAGGAATTGTGAAAGCTATATGAAATTTTAAGAAAAGAGAAGTGTCTATAGTTTCATCAATATTGATAGACATCTCTTCAAAATTGTTGTAATATACTATCCTCAAATATAGATAAGGCTACCTCTCATCTTACTAGGGGAGGAAAAGGGAAATTTATCTCAAAATATAGTTGCATAAGATAGTTTTTATGATGTGGAGAAGTCATCATAAGCTCAAGGAACAAAATTTGGGATGGGAGATTATTGAGTTTCACAATGGGATCCCACTCATCATAACCCATAAGAAGGTTCTTAGATATAGGTAAATAATGATTAAGGAGGTCCTTTGAAGGAGGAGATGAAGTACATTTAAATTTTTGTTTATAATAAGGAAAAGATTTGGAATAATGTTGTAAATCATGTTGTGATTATGAAGTATCTATTTTAAGTTGATTTTGAGAATTAGTAGAAGAAGTGTTAATAGAAATTTTAGTATCATTAGTTTTAGAAGATGATAGAAGAGATGTATAAATAGAAAAGGAAGTGTTATCCAAGGGAGAATCAAAAATTGGATCATCAAAATTAATAAGGTTATCTTACCCCAACTTGTTTAAATGAGTTGGAAAAGAATCTTGGATAAAATTATATGTTCTAGATGGAGTGTAGATAGGTTGGGAATCAATAAAAGCAACCACCCATCACATATTAGTCATGTTAACAACATTCTCTTCAGAAGTGGATTGAATAAGACTTTATACATTATTAGTGGAAGGGGTGGTTTTATCTTGATTATCTTGGATTGACTGATGATTAGGAAGAGGGTCTTTGTAGATAGCTAAATGAGGATTGGATTGATTTTTATCATGTGATTTATAATCCTTAAAAGTAATTTCATAATATTTTTGACACTTTTAGATGATAGAATCATGATAAAATTAGGACCCAAAACAAAGTCCATAGCTAAATTACAATGTTGTCTATAGGTCTCATGAGAATGAACCCAACTAGCGTGAAACCAACAAAACTTGTTAAGATCATACCAAGATTTCATAGGATGGGTAGGGTTAAGTTATCATGGAATAGGCCTAGGTAGATGCTTAAGAAATTTAGCTGAGGATAAAGTTTTGTGAATGTTAATTTTGTTTGGTGAAGATAAGTGAGGATTGGTATATTGTTAAAAAGGGGTAACTAGTTTTGATGAATGGGTAGGAATGACAACCTGAACATTGTGAATGGTGTCATAAGAATTTGTAACACCATCATTGGTAACATTGTGATTTTTATTCATAGTTAAGAGATGAGGACCTGAAGAAGTTTGGGGTGGCTTGAATTGATGTGTAAGGAAATCTTGTCATTTATCCTGGCCAATAGCCTCCTCCAATGTACATGGAGAAAGAGTATGGCCCTGATATTGATGTTTACAAAAAAAGGCATTGGTAAAGAGATGTAAAATATTATCATTGGACATGTTATGTTCACATTTTCTTGACAAAGTTTTACACCTTTTAACAAAGGCTTGAGCAGTTTCATTTTCAAGTTGTTTGCAATCTATGAATTAGGCCAAAGTATTTTTGGGAAGATCACTAGTTTGGAATTCTTGACTAAAGCATTCACTAAATCCTCTAAACTAGTAATGGAATGAGTTATAAGTTAGTTTTACCAATCCAAGGAATCACCTATGAGAGTTTTGGTTAAGAGTTTGGTAGAAACATAGGTGTTCAATTTGACCTAATCCTTATAAATATTTTCAAATATTTTGAGATGAAGGGTGGGATCGGTTGATCTATTATAATAAATTGCAGATGTGACACCTCTTATATCAATGTTATTAATTTGAGTAGTGAGAGGTTAATTTTGGAGATTCTTAATGGTTTCATTGACCAAAGGAGGTTGAGGAATGAAATTGCCTTGAGAATCTCAAAGATGAGGGCAAAATTTTTGACTATGTGTGCCCCAAGCCATTGGTTGAGGATGAGATTGAAGATGAAGAAGGTGGTTTTGCATTCTCATAATTTGATTTGTGTTATGAGCTTGAAAGGTATTCATTTGGTTAAATGTTTGAAATTATAGTTGATGTGTTTGATTAGCATTATTAAAAGCATTAGAGGTGTTACTAGTCACTTGGGTACCACTATTGGTGTTCATTTAAACTTGAGAGGAATTGTGAGAATCTGAGGCACTAGTGGTAAAATTTGCTTGTGTAGTAAAAGATGGACTAGTGAATGGTTGAGAAGAAAAATCACTAGTAGCATGATTACCTTGGGTAGAAAATGATACACTAGTGGAAGGATTAAAGATAATGAATCTTATAGGAAACTCATTAGATGTAGAACTTGCCATGTTAGTGGATATACAAGGCATGAAGGTGGAAGAATTTAGAAAAGAAGAGGTCATGGTATGAGAAGGGGTCATAATAGAAGGAAGAGGATAAGAATAAAAGAAAGTGGTACCCCCAAATCTAGTTGAGAATGTAAGAGTAGGTGAATGAGGCTCTTCAACTTGACCACTAATCATAAGATTGTAAATAGTAAAAGGATATTTTCCTTGATGTTGAGGAAATTTAGAGATAAAAAAGAGCATTTCAGGGTATACTCTAATTTGGGTTGGTCTTATAATGAAAAGAGAGGAATATGATACGAAGAGGTATTAGGAGGGGTCCCATAATTCATTATGTGAGTAGAAATATGAATATTACTAGCATCTAAGAGAGGAGCCCTATTTTGTCTATCAGAGACCCTATGAGGGTTGCTAAAATTCATCGTGTCTATTGATTTCAAATTAGTGTTGTCATCAAGAAAAAATTCCATGATGAAGGGAAAGAAAGATAGATGAGAAAGCAAGGAAACATGAAATGTCAAAAATAGTACAGGGTCAACTGGGTTGACCTAACACAAAAATAGGGTTTATAAATAATAGAAGGTTGATTGAGTTGATCTAACATAGTGAATAGAGGTTAAAAAAGAGAAAATAGGGTCTATAAATAGTAAAGGGTCAAATGGGTTGATCCAATATAATGAATAGAGGCTATAAAAAGGTATAGGGTCAATTGGGTTGACCTAATAATGCTTGCTAATCTAATTGAAGCACACAACACAAAAACTTACACCAACACTAGCTAATGCAAGTATTTGCAATACAAAAGATAATTGAGCAAACAACAAGAAATCAACTTGGAAAGTAAAGAGATAACTAATTGGTCAACTTGAATGTTAATTATATTATTAGGATATGATTTTAAATGTGATGGGAAGTTATCTATAAAAAGGGAATGAGAATGGAAATCTAAGGATGGTTTCAAATAGTTTGGGTTGAAAGGGATCTGTAGTGACAATGATATAGGCTTGATATTGGCGCCTACCCCCTCACTTCACACACCACAATGATAAAGGTGTTAGGTTCTTAGCCTTAATATACCATTAACCACACTTTATACTTGACAATAACATCAAGTTAGCTTCCCCCTTAGTGATGAAATCCAAGTAGGTTGGCATTGGGTAGATAAATATTAAAATGCTTGTTTAGATTTTGTGATTTGATCATGTATGCATAAAATAGAAAATAGTGAAACTAAATGATTAATTGAAAACCACCTAATTAAGCTCTATGATCTATTCTAAGCATGTAAGTAACAAGAAATGAAACTGTGAGCTAATTACTAGCATATAATGTTTATTCTAACTTTGAAACAAGGTACAATATTGATATAGTCAATAATGTATGCATAAAATACAAAATAGGGTTGACATGGTCAATCATATACTACATAAGCAAGGTATGCAAATGAACAAGGTTGATAGAGGTTACCTAATTATCTAGATAACACATAGAACACATAACTGGGTTGTTAGGGTCGATCTAATTGACTATGTAGGGGTAGTTTTAAAGATTGAAACTATAAAAGGAAATATTGTAAAGAAAGAGATAAAGAGATAGAAAGGAACCTTGGTGGATTAGAAAAAGTAGAGAATGAATATTGTTGTTTGAGAACCTTTGTATATGATTGAAAATTATACTAACTATATCAACTGGGTTGATTAATCTTTACAAAAACTTGTTGCTAAGTGCCTAGAATGTAAAGGGTTGATTGGGTCAACCTAGTATGCTAAATAAGATGACTAAAAAATTACTGAGTCTACTGGGTTGACCTAGTTGTCTAGACTAAAAGTTTGAAAATCTAAAAATCTATATTGAATCATCTGAGTCAATTGAGTAGCCTATACCTAAAAACCTATACATAAAAGTTAGAGCTGGGTTGATGAAGTCAAGCTAGTATGGTAAATATATGATAAAAATAATGATGAAAAAGAATGAAATAAGGTGAACAAATTGTGTAAGGGCTAGTTCACATCAGTTTCACCATAATGTATGCAATTGTAAATGCATCATGTCTATAAATCAATCCTCACTTAGAGAAGATAGATCATACCTACACTTTTGATTGGGAATACATTTGTTAAGTGGGAACATGACCAATTTGGGGATCTAATATACCTGATTAGGATATCACTTATCATAGTACACTATGATAGGAAGGGTTCCAAATCCTAGAGTCTAACACAATCATAAAAAAACCCTATAATATTCCTAGGTTTAATGTTCATTCTATTCTAATAAACAATAAAGTAAATATAATCTAGTGCACATGAAAGCTTGTGGCACAAAGTGGGGGTTAGAAACAAAACAAACTAAACTAAACATGCATATAAGACATATACTCACTTCAATGTATAAAAAATCCTAATTCATAGAAGAGAAACATAACACATTATCTATCTACTTTTACAAAGGAGAAATAAAGTTATGAATACTTACCTTTGAAGACAAACCTACCAAGCCTCAATCTCTTCCTTGGCCAAGGTGATTCACAAGAGATTGTTGTGGTATGTAAGGATAACAAAGACAAATCAGATCTAGACTACATAATCTATTTGTGCATCCAAAAGACTTCTTCACAAGACAAGATCCATATCTCCAAAGAAAGTATGAAACCCTAAGCTTTATTCTTTAAGTAGAATGGTCAATAAGTAGACGTTTGTTCACACTTATTCTTCTTCACTTATCTATATTTAAATGGTTGGAAATGAACTTGTATATATAGACAAATCTTTCCCTAAATCCTTTCAAATATGTCAGTTGTATAGGGTCAGACTAGTTGACCCTATATGTTTTCAGGAGATAAATCAGTAGGTCTCAAGCTAGGTCAGGGCTAACAAAACTCCAAGTGAAAATTATCCCTAAATAATACAGGGTCGACCCAATCGACCTAGTACATTCAATTGGTGAAAGAGGGTCAAGGCAAGAAAAATGAGGATAATGATATGACAAATGTTTGGCATGGGTACAATAAAGAAGAATAAGCTTAGGGTAAATAGTTTTAAGAGACAAATATGTAGATGGCAAGTGGAAAAAATGGACAACAATCTTATGAAGCACTAATGGTCTTTCCACCCCTTTCTTGGTGCACCCCTTAAGGTGTGTACTTAGAGAGATTGAGGCTTGATAGGTTCTTTTAAGATACAAAGTGTCAGTAATAGATAAAAGTTTGAAAATATTATGTGTATACAAAAACCAACATGAGTGTGTAACCCCAAATACCATATGCATTCATCAATTCCAAAGAAGGGGTAAGAAAAACAAAATCCACCCCATTCTATTTGATTCTTATCATTAAGAAGAAGCTATTACACAAATCCATAATCAATTTTGGTGCTAGCACAATGGTGATACCCAAATAGATGGAAGATACATTACAATTATAGTATAAGCCCTTGAATAAAGGAGTAATACAATTAGATGGAAAGAAGGTTAAAAACTTAGGAATCATCAGGGCTCTTCCCCTCACATTATACTCTTGTCCCAAAATTTCTATATCATAAGAGGTTGTAGTGATAGACATCCCACCCGTCTTTGGGATATGTCTATCAAGAGATTTTGTCACCAAGATAGGAGGGTACCTATCATTGGATTGGGCCCATTTGATATTGAGTGTTGGATGGTGGACCTTAATCTTATTTTAATGCCTAGTTCCAAATAGGCTATGTAGGGGGGGGAACACCCCCTACTATAGTCATCATGGGGGTCACAATGCATTATAAAATATTGTAATTTTATAGTTAATTTGGACCATTTGCTATTAGGTTTTAGATCTAATGGTAGAAATTAAGTTAGTGCATTATTTCCCTTATTTGTAACCCTCCTTTGATATGAGGGCATTATAATTAGGCAGAAAAGTGTGAGAGTGAAGAGGATATTGTAGTGGATGTATTGCAAGGTTTTCACTTCATTTATTAGACTGAATAGTAAGGACTGACAGTTTTTGTGTGAATGTAGCCCATATTGGGTGAACCATGTTAAATCTGTCTTTATTTTGTTGTGTTTTTTGATTTTTAATTCTATCTTTATTTCATTACTATTTCTCTACATTCTATATTCCTAATATTGAGGACCAAATATGGTTCAAAATTAAGGTTGTTATCTGAGTCACTACATTTAGAACACATCACAGAGTAGGTGATGAAAGGGTTTGAATTAACACACACATATTTCTCTAAGATAGAGATGTACCATGTAATGATGCTTGAAGATGAAAACATGGTAGATATCAAAAGCCTAGAGGAAGAAGTCCTTGTTAGCAAATTCATTTAGAGTGATCCATTCATGAACTTTGAAACCATTGACCTCAGGGCTTATGTAATCCATGATGAATACCTAGTCATTCCCAAAGTTATAAAGAGGTAGGAGGATCAGAGTGGAGGACATAAAGTGAGTCCTAATTTTGGAATTTGAAATTGGATGGTGTGAAATATAAGATCAAAACTAGGGTAGGTATTCACTTAGTGTTTCCCTCCAAGAAATAAACCCTTTGAGCCTTCCTATTTTAGTTTACCTACACAAAAAATGAAGTTGAATATAAGGCACTAATTCATAGCCTCAGCCTTGCCAAGTGGATGGGCATAAAGCAGATGAGAGTATTCAGTGATTCCAAATTAGTGGTGAGATAAGATAGAGAGGTCACAACCTCAAAGAATGTGCACATAAGATTGTACCACAACTAGATATGGTATTTGATTAAAACCTTTGATGCTTTCAATATCTAGATCATCCCTAGGGCCACAAATGTAAATGCAAATTGAATGGTGATAATTGGTTCCCAATTTGACCTAGTAATAGACTTGTTCACCAATGAGTAAGTAGTGTAGGTGATCATCAGACCCACCATTCTTGATAATGACAAAAATTGGAAAATATTTTAAAATGATGCACAAATTACCATGTTCTTTTAGAAATCATGAAAATTCATGAAACAATTATAGCCAAAGATCGAAGAGGCATATGGGGACCAAATAATGCAATTAAAAACCAATAAACTACTAAAAGGGTTCATCACCCTAAAAATCTCATTCGATTATAATGACCCTAGGAATGACAAATGAAAGTTTGTCATAGACAAAAGTGACTAATCTAAACTTGATGTTAGAGGTGGGAGAAAGTTGAAGGTGGGAAAGGAGGTTCCCCAAAAGAATAAGGAATGGTTTGTTTCCTTCTATGAAAAGTATGAAGGAGTAATCACATGAACCTATGATGACTTGAAAGGGTATGATTGTGAGGTCATTCAACACACCATAGACTTGGTGGAGGGAACCAAACTTATCTAATAAAAGAAAAGGCTAGTAAACCCAAAAATTAAATCTCTCTAGCTTAGAAGCTAAGGAAATTAATTGACTCAAAGATCAAATATCCAATCAAAGTTGACTTGGGTATCTAATTTAGTTCTTTTGAAAAATAAGAGTGGATAGATTTAGCTATGCATGGACTTTTGAGAATTAAATAAGGCTTCCTTGAAAGATCACTATCCCCTTTTCTCTATGGAATATATCCTCCAGATAGTGGTAGGTGAAAAAATGTTTTCTCTACTATAAATATTATTTGGATATAATCAAGTATGGGTAAATGATGAAGATCAACACAAAACCACTTTCACCACAAATTAGGGAACCTTCACATATGCGAAGATGCCTTTCAGCCTTTATAATGTCAAGGTTACATTTCAGAGAACTATGGACATGGATTTCATGGGAATAATAAATAAAATCATCCTCATCTATTTATATGACCTCACCATGTTATCAAATAAGAAGAAAGTCCACTTCAATCACTTGGTAAAGGTTTTCCAAAGGTATCAAGAATTTAGGGTGTCTCTTAACCCTAAAAAATTTATCTTTGAACTCTTGTAAGGAAAGCTACTTGGACATGAAGTATCTAAAGAAGGGATCACTATCAATCCAAAAATAATACATGCCATTAGAGAATTAGCTCTACTAATGAACAAGAAAGGGGTCTAATCTTTCCTTAGGAAGATTAACTTTATTAGTAGATTCATATCTGACTTTATAAGATTAGTGAGACTAATCATGTTGATGCTGAAGAAGGACTAGGCCTTCAAGTGGACACCCAAAGGGAGAGTCAAATTTGATAAAATCAAGGATGAAATATCTACTATTCATGTACTGGTCAACCCTAACTTTTCTAAGGATTTCATACTGCATGTTTATGGGAGTAAACATAGACTAGTAGCCATGTTAACTCAAAAGGGAGAGGAAGAAGGGAATAAGCACCTGCTCACATTTTACTCAAGAACAATGCATGGGTATGAAGTCGAATAAAACTTTGTAGAGAAATGATCTTTTTCCATTGTCAAGGGCCTAAAAAATTTTAGGCACTTTGTGTTAGGAAATAAAATAATGGTGTACATGACACACTCTAGTGTCCATAAATACATAATGGAAGGATAAATCATATAAAAATGGGCCAATTGGATCACCAAGATCCTAGAGTATGATATCAAATTTAGTTTTACTAAGGTGATCAGAGGAAGAGGAATCTATGAATACTTATCCCAACACATAGATGTCTTGCAAGAGGAACAAGACACATAGGAGGTAGTTTTATTAAACTAATATGAGATTGATGAGTCTTGGGTTTGTGAACATATGATTGAAATAAGGGGAGATTAGTATTGTGTTAGTGAATAAACCAAATCAATCAAAAACACACTAAACTAACACCTTAAACCTATCTCAAAGGGGGAACTTAGTGAAGTAAACAAATGACAAGGCTCAACAAAAATGTAAGAAAACAAACATTCCTTACCTTCCTTGATGCTCCAAGAGTATTCTTCAATTTGGCTTGCTCAGTTTGTGCTCATGAAATATTCATCAATGAAATATGTTTACTTTCATCTATCCTTGGAACTATGTTTGGCTTTGGATTGGATCAACAATTTGGCATTATAACATTAATTGCAATGGCTTTTGGAATTATTTGTGCATTATAACTTTTCATTATCCAAGCTTAGAATTATGGATTTAAGGCTTGCTATTTATAGACTTTTGGAATGGTTTGAGGATCAACCATGACTATCCATCTCAAGATTGAGATGTGTGGCCATGGATAAATCTAAATATTAAATTCATTCTACAAATATCCAGGCACAATGTGATGAAAGAGATGAATAGAAGAATAATATTGATTAATAGAAATGATTTACTTATACCTGCCAACAAGGAGATGCTCATACTTATTAGCAATAATATAAATAGAATTGTTAATGGGTTGATTTGAACAAGGGTGGGAGGATTTGCCAAGTTACCAAGGAGAAACTTTTGTGGCTGCATTGCTTGTAGACCTTCTTGAAGATGATTTTTGTTATGGCACATGATGGTATGCATCATGATAGAACACCATGAAGACTATCATAAAATATGCATAAGGATTGACTCCCAATGTAATAAATAATTAAAAATAATGCACCAATGATAAAAACCATGATGATAATGTTGACATCTGAATATGGATGGACTCAAGAATAATGTGCACAAGGAATCACCTAATGCATAAATATAGACTGAGTCAAGGTAACAATGTTGAAAGCAAACAAACAGGTAAGAAAACAAACAAACAAACAAACAAATAGAAAGCTTAAAAATAAAAGCATGAAAGCAAAAGCAAATGAAAGCATCCTAACAATGGCCATGCCCTAGTAAGATGGATCAAGGATAACTGACTAGGCTTAGACATGACAATTTTTTTTGGATTTTGAAGTATTTAAATGTTTTTGGCATTTTATAGGTATCTCAACTCGATAGAGAATGATGAGATACTGACTCAAAAAATGGCAAGAGGGTTTGGCTTAAGTTGCTCACAAAATGGTGAGAGTGTATGGAAAGGGGGACTAAGGTGACCTCAACATGAATTGAGCATGGCCCACATAGTCCCAAAATGACCTTAAGTCACAGTAATTCCATCCACATAAAAGGTGAGGAAAAACTTGACCAGGTAACAACAAGTTCTCAAATTCAACAAATAACTAGTCAAATGAAAAAAATAATAGCAAGGTGATGTAAAAATGCATGATAACAAATGTTTCCCCTAGTTTTCCCATAGGTGGTTATAACTAAGATACAATGACATAGGTCAATTATACTAATTTTCCCATAAGTGGTTATAATTAGACTCACGTAAACAAACTTTGATATAGGATGGAAAATGAAAGATATCTTGCTAGGTCAATTGTCACATTACTTTCATAGACTATTATTGAAACATGGATTTGATAAGAGTTGAAAATTGATTAGAATAACCTTGTAAAAAGTATGGAAATAACTAAAGGAACCAAGATCAAAATAGGATTGGATAGGATGACTAAAAATAGGCTTTGGTCTAAATAGGAATGGAATGGTAAGATGGCATGGTCTTGTTAAGGATAATGATGGTTTGATTAATTGGAGAAATTGGTACGAGGGTTGCCCCCAATTGAGGAGGTGATTGTATAGGATATGCAACAATGGTAAAAAGGAAATGTAATAATGGAAATTTTAAATGGTATGGTATATGTTTTTGGCCTAGGTAATTATTGGTTTTTGATGTGTTTGGCCTAGGTATGCTAAAAGGCATATGATTCTATTGTTCTTGTTGAACTGGAGATGCACGTCTTTATCAAAAAAAATGTAAACAAAATAATCAGTCTTGTTAATTACTATCCCACAACTTATCTGGATAGATGTTCTGTCAAGAACTAGATACAAATTTGGATGCTAAGAATGTTGTTGTGATCTTCTTTGATCGTTGATTCTGATTCCTTCAAACATCGAGATAAGGTATCTTTATAGCCTCTATAAAGGAAAGTATGGTTGTGGATGGTAAATAGGGAAAAATAATAGATGGTAGGTTTGATTGTGAAATGGAATGGTAAATGATAATGGAATGGGTAATGGTTGGGAAACATATGAAGATTGGGACATTTAGTCACATGCAATGTTATTGATGCTAGATTTAACATAAATTTGGATGTGATGGAGCTGAAGACCTCTAAATATGATATAGATAGGATCACCATATTTTTTTTGATCTTGAGAGTATCTACCATCTGATTAGGCTATAGATCAGAAGTTATTTTGATTTGATCTTTTGATATTATCTTCATCAAGAAGTGAAGGAATTTTGTGTTCAACTATCAATGCCTCGATGAGGTTTTCACTAATGAAGTTATCTTGATTGTTCCATAATGCCTTTGGGAAGGTTTCACTAAGGAATGTTGATTTTTGACTTTGATTGTATTCTAATGCTTCTGACAAAGTTTCACTAGAAGATGTTGAGTTTAAACTTTGCTTGCCCCTTAGTGCTTCCAAAAAGGTTTCACTAGGAAAGTGTTCTTCTACTATATGAATGTGGTCTTGACCTTCTTTATCTTCTTTAACTTCTATGTCACCATGGATGTAGTTCAATAAAGTGTGATTGTATTGGTCCTAATTAACACTTATGGGAGATGGAATGTCAATAATATGAATATTTTGGTTGATGGTAATGGCTTTTAGAATGGTAATGGAATTGGGAGAGGTTACATAATCCTTGTAGAAGATACTAGGATAAATCATGTCAAATTTGAAGTAATCATTCTCAAAAATCATAGAAGGATCACAAATGTATTCAAATTGGTTTGTAAGGCATACCTAACTAATGTTGTAATATTCATGAATGTATTTTATTTATGAATCTAATTCTGAATTAATGGACTCTAAATTCGATGTTGAGACTAATTTTGATTTTGATTCTAATACTAAATCTGATGTCAATTCAAGAATAAAACCTGACTCTAATTCTAATTTTTCATTTGATGGGTACTTTTTTATAATTATGTCTTATTGAATGTTTGATATTGTACAAGTACTAACATGTGATGGCATAATGAGCTCCACAAAAACTAGTTTATTAGAGTGGGACTCTTCTAAGATGGGAAAAAGGTCAAGTGATAACTATTTAGAGATTGGCTTTTTAATATGAGGCTCTTGAAAAATAGGTATATGGTCAAGGTAATAATTTACCTAAAGGTGGTTATAATCATTAAGAAGTGACTCAACAAAGACTAGATCGTCAGAGTGAGACTCCAAAACAACTAGTATAGGATCAATAGGTGATTCACCATAGGTTGAATTATCACAAGTGGTTGATTCAAAAAAAAATCTTGGATTGGTTGGTTTTCTTGGCCTTGGTTTCCATTGAGTTGGAAAATACTAGTTTTGAACATAGCTTGGTCTTTAAATGATTGGATGGGTCGAGGTTTTGATTGGATTAGTACCAGATGAGGAATGGCCTATGGTTGGATAATTTTAGGGTAGTGGGGAACATTATTGTTCACATGAGCCAAAGGATGAAGTCCTAAGATGGTAATAATAAGGTACTATGGGGCTTGGTTTCTCATACAAGCTAAAGGACTATGTCCTAAAATGATGAAGGGCATTGTGGAGCTTGATTGCTCACACAAGCCAAACGATGAGGCTTTGGAATGGTAATGGTATGCATTAGATATTATGGAGATTGTTAGCTCATATAATCCAAAGGAGGGTCAAGGATAGTCGATGATCAGATAATAAAAGGATGTCATGAAACTTGATTACTTGCACAAGCTAAAGCATCCAAGTCCTGATAAACCATATCATCCTAATCTCGAGTTAGATCATAAGATAGTTCTTGAATATGTTCTACATACTGATTATCATAAAGAGGGTATGGATCCATATCCGAAACAACATTATCTATAGTTGGGTCTTCAAAATCCTCTTGACAAGCCTCTTCATACCAATCAAGGTCTCGAGCTGGATCATAAGTTGGTTTGTGACTTTGATCCCATGAATGATTATTATGAGGTGGATATAAATCTATCTCAAAAACCATATTATCATTATTAAGGTCTTGGCTAAAGCCATAAAAGTCATTTTGTGTGGCCATTCTCTCATAAGTTGGATTATATGTAACTCCACCATAGGTGTAGCTAGACATATCTATATAAATGATGAAAACTATGAAAATAAAAAGTCTTAACATTTTATAAACTATTAAAAACTATGTCCAAAGGACAAATGGTTCAAGCTTGGTCTAACTTGGTCGCAAGTATAGAGTTGTATCTCCAAAATGATTTGTGTTAAGATTTGGCATAAAATAGTCTAATGTCAAATGTCATATGCATAAAAGGTCAAGCATCTAAATAAAAACTAGAATGTCAAAGGTCTAGGTCAAAGTGTTCCAAACAAGGTCTAAAATAGGAAGGGGAAAAGAGTCTCTAGGTCTTCTGTCCAAATGTGGAGTCAAAAGCTAGGCTCAAATAGGCTATGCTAGGACTTTTGGCCAAATGGTGTTAAAAATTAGATGTGAAACAAAGACATGATGTGATTTTGATTTAATCTAACAAGTTTGGAAACAAATTTGATATAGAGCTGAAACACAAAATAAAACATAAACATGATTAGTTGGCATAAGCAATAAGGCAAAAGGCTCTTGAATAAAGGTCATGTTCTCTCAAACAAAAACAAAAACAATGATGGGGATAGGGGTTGAACAAATAAACCAACAATAGTTTTTGAATTTGGGTAATTGATTAACTAAAGCTATGCAACCCCCCATGAATTTAGGCATAAATATAAATCAATCAATGTTTGAATCCAAACATGATAAGGTTAATTGAAAACTCAACATTGAAAACTAGGATTTAACAAAATAAGCTAGACAAGATTAGATAACATGATGGTACAAGACAAAGGTCCAAATGGTATACATGACATGGTTTTTAAAAAAATGGTTTTTGATACAATGATAAACAAGTTGTGAAACAAATTCAGTAGCCTAACAATGTAAGATGCCCGAATGACGTGATCAATGTTATGTTTCAAAGACTCAAAGGCAAAATCATTTGACATGTTTTAGGTAGCATAACACTACCCTCCTAAATTCAAATACATGGTTTTTGCATGGTTATAAATAAAAAAACAATTTTTAGTCTCAAAAAATACCAAGCAAAAATGACCAAAATACACTAAGTATAATCATCCAAATCTGAGCAAGGGTATGGCAATGCGGGCTTGACTAAGCTAGCAAGTTTTTGAATGTTTCTAGGAGGATCAATTACATAATGACTTTCATGTCACGATGAAAAATAAAAACATGTAAGTGGGTTTATGTGGCAATTGGATTGTTAAAAAAAAGGTCTTTCCCATTTTATAACCACTACATCTATCACTTTCTTAGTGTAGTGTGATGTCTAAAGTGCAGATCCATCCCATGTGCAACTCCATCACTAAAAAGTGGTTAACTGCTCAAACCTCTGATCCTAGTGGGAGTGGATGAAGTCAATGTAGGGATGTGAAATCCTAGGTCAAAGCTTCCCTAAAGAAATTGTAGGAGGTAATGAAGTCCTCATCGTAAGCCAGGTTTGAATGAAAATAAAAAACATAAAAAACAAAGACTTTAGGGTCATTTTCAAGATCACCCAAACTATTGTGATTTTTTGGGGAGTGCATTAGATGACATTCTTTCTAAGCCTTAGACTAGGATTTTTGTAATAAGGATGGGAAATTTTGATTCTAAAGGTTCCCTAAAGGGAAAAGTGGAAGAGCATACATGAGACATCTCTCTCTTTGCCAAATAAAAACTAGTTCACAGAACTATTGAATGCAAAAACTTGGAAAAATGAGTTCATTTTTAAGCACCAATTTGAAAGATTGAGTGGTGTTATTTTGACCCCTTGGTATTAAGTTTTAAAAACACATGAAAATTATTTAAAAAAGACTAAATGAAATAATAATAACCTATATTCATTTTCATCCAAAGTTTGAAGTGTTCAAGACTTAGCATGCTAAAGATTCATTTTAAGAACCAAATTTGAAGTATCCATGATTTTAACCAAGTTATTTTTTAAAATAAAAATTAAAGTGTATGATTAGTTAAAACACCCACATTAACATCCAAACCATTTTTTAAACTTGCAAAAACAATATTAAGACTACCTACTTTGAAGCACTTTAGAGGATGAGACAAGGACTTTTGAAAAATGAGCTCTTGGGTTGAAAATCCAGTTGGGTTGGATAGGTGAGTTAGGTTAACATGTGAGGCGTGTTGGATAGGTGATTCAAGGTGAGCCAAAGTTGAGTCAGATTAAACCAGAGTCGAGTTGGGCCAAAATAGAGCTGAGTTAGGTCAAACCAAAGCTGAGTTGGGATGATTCAGAGCCTAGTTGGGCTAAACCAGAACTTAGTTGGGATGATCCAGAGCTGAGTTGGGCTAAACTAGAGAAAATTTAAGATGATTTAGAGTTGATTTAGGATAAACTAGAGCTGATTAAAGATGATCTAGAGCTATGTTGAGTTGAACCAGAGATGAGTTGGGATGATCAAGAGTTGAGTTGGGTTGAGTTAATAGTCTCAAGAATAAAACCATGGTTTATAAAAATTGACTTTTTTTGCTCAAATTTTTTCTTTCTTTTCTTCCATACTCTAAGATACTACATGACAATGGTTATTAGGTTACTTGTAGAGGCTTTGTGAGGAAATTTATGGGTTGTGGTCCCACTGGGCATGCTATTTGTGAACGTAGGATTATAATAAGGGGAGATTAGTATTGTATTAGTGATTAAACTAAATCAATAAAAAACACACTAAAATAACACCTTAAGCTTATATCAAAGGGGAAGATTAGTGAAGAAAACAAATGACAAAGCTCAACAAAAATGCAAGAAAACAAACATTCCTTACCTTCCTTGATGCTTCAAGAGTTTTCTTTGATTTGGCTTGCTTGGTTTGTGCTCATGAAGTCTTCATCAATGAAGTGTGGCTAATTTCATCTCTCCTTGGCACCATGTTTGGATTTGGATTAGCTCAACAATTTGGCATTCTAACACTAATTGCAATGTCTTTGGGAATTATTTATGCATTAAAACTTTGCATTATCCAAGCTTAGAATTATGACTTTGAGGCTTGTTATTTATAGACTTTTGGAATGGTTTGAGGATCAACCATGACCATCCATCTCAAGAATGAGATATGTGGCCATGGATAAATCCAAATATTAAATTCATTCTATAAATATCCCTAGTAATATTTGGTATAGAGGGGCATTGAATAGGCATGGAAGGGCTTTGATGAGACATGGGAGGCATGAATCTTGATATTTGTTGTATTTATGGCCTAGGGATGTCTTCCCAAGAAATGAGGTCACCTAATGATGCATATATTCAATATTCATTTATAAAAAAAAGTATTCAAAAAGTTTCCATGGAATTCTTAATTATGCTCTAATTTGGTTTAATTAGCTCTTAAGCATGATTAATCATTTTGTGCACAAATTACTCAAATTGATCAAAATGCCTTATTATTGGTCCAAATTTTGATGAGATTAGAATTAGGATGTGATGTCAAATGCATTAGATCTGTTACCTCATTTAGGATGTTTTTAGCACAAAATAAAAAAATCATGTGTCTTATGCAAGAGATTTGATAGAAAAGAGTAATCTAGAGCACCCATGTGCAAAATTGGCATTTTGACTTGAAAAGCTCTGATCAAAGTTAGCTGGCCCATAGATTAAATTACCCCATTTAATGATACCTTGGTCAAAATTGGCACTTGAATATGATAGGTTCACATCATTTAATATGTCTTAATGTTTTAAAGCCAAATTGTGCACTTTTGGTTGAAATTGATCAAAAACCTGGTTGGAGGTCATTGGTGGCTAGATTTAATTATTTATAAGGTTGTTAACAAGATATAATACATAAAAAATAGTTGGTATCTTGATGATATTCCCATGCACAAAAGGAATTTTTACCAATTATAAGGGGCTAGTTACACACTAGTTCAAGGAATCCTATTCAAAGGAAACTTCGATGGGGAACTGATCTAATGTATTGAAAAACACCAAGCTAAGAAAATCCTCCAAGATATGTATTTTTCCCACCCCAAGTGGCCACTTCTTAGAAAAAACCACTGTAACCAAGCTCATGTGCGTAGGATACTACTAATGACACATGTTTTTAGACTACCATCAGGTAGTCAAAAAATGCCAAAAATGCTAGTTCTTTAAAGAGAAGAGGAAAAATTAAACCATGACTCTAAACCCAATTGTGACTAATGAAACCTTCATATAATGGGGTTTATATTTCATTAGAATGATCAATACCATCTCTAGCATCGATCACAATTAGAGACTTATGGCCACTGACTACTTCACTAGGTGAAGCAAAGCCATCCCTCTGAGGGAGGCAATCAAGAATATAATCCTCAGCTTCTTGGAGGAGCTTTTAGCAAGGTTTATCTTACCCAAGATTATCATATCTAATAATACAAAATCCTTCCTCAGGTATAAGATTTTTGAGTTCAAGCTCTGAAATGGTATCTTCTTAAAGACTTCATCTAATTATTACCCATAAGGGAATAGATTGACAGAATCAACAAATAAGAACCTTATAAGGGTAACCTAAAGGATGAGTTCTGAATGGAAAAGCGAGTGACATATGCATGTGAAAATGACCCTATGGGTAGACTTCATCACTCATATGTAGATCCTAAAGACTTTTTCATATTAACTTGTGTATGATAAGGAGGTATTCATGCGTATGTCATCAAAATCCACACTAAATAGCTTCTAAAATCTATTGAGATCATAAAAAATGGAGAGATAGAGGTTAGGCTCATAGATCTACTTAACCTCCAAGAAGCAAGAGAGTATGCAAGTGATGTGAAAATCACTTGAAAGTAAGAGTTCAAGTGGTGGTTCGATAAGAAAATATCAGACCCAAAATTCAAACCCAAGGATTTAGTTTTCAAGTATGATCAAAGGGCTAAAAATTTGGGCCAACATGTGAATTTCAATTCTTTATGAAGAAGACCATTCTGCATCATAGGAAATAGATAGGGAAATGCTTTTTAATTAGAAGATGAAGAGGGAAATGCATTGGATATCCTTGTTAACAAGATTGACTTGAAGCATTTTAGCTAGCTTACCTACCTTCCCCTTGTACATAATTAGTTAGTTTCCCCATTTGCCTATGTTTTTCCCTTCTTCATTGTTATTTACATTTTCATTGTTGTTTCCTTTGAAATAAGTGCCATTGGCATAAGTGGATCCTCTTATTACCATGTGTCCCCACCTAGCCCTCCTAAACTTTAAAACATTATTTGAAAGATAGTTATCTACTCATCACTTTTGCCATTATGTCAGATTCTCCATATTACATGATTACCCAAAAAGATCATCACAAATCTCTTATAAGTTTCTCCTAGAGTGTGTGTGCTACCCTTAACATTTTTAGAATGCCACAAATTCAAAATTTGCCATGATGATCATGCCCAGGATCATTGGTGCATAATTACCCCTTTCCTCATCTAGCAAACACTTAAATTTATTGAGATTTTTGAGAGCATTGAGAAATTGAGAAAAGTATAAAGAACATAGGGAACTGACCAAGAATTATGAGTAGAATTTGATTAACCTAGTATCTTATTTGTGATAGAGAGTGATTTTGAAGAATAATTCTCATGATGGATACTTCTACATCTTCATTAGGAGGTGAGAAGCGTACAAGAAAAAATAGAACCTGTGGGTCGAGTAGCTAGGGAAATCCCCTCCTCAATATGTAATGAGAAAATCCTATGCTTCTACCCCCACTCAGGGAAAGGAGAAAGTGCCAAATGTCAAAAAATAGCCAAAGGGAACTATAGATATCAAGAATTGGTCACTAATTTCATGGATGATATCTTTGATCCTAGGCTAGCCAAGTATCCCAAGAGTTTAAGTGAGGGTGCTCACACTTGAATGATTGAGACGATCTAGAGGAATAATTATGACTCATTCAGATGTAGAATGTGGCACTGCATGCTAGCCTAGTTCATGGTGCCTTATGTTCACCCAAGCCTAAAAATAATCACCCTCTCTATAGAGACGTATGATGCCAACACTAGCATAATTATGAGAAACACCCATTTGAGGGTGAAAATAAGTGAAAACACCATAAAAGAGATGCTCTAGCTCCTAAGTGACCCTAAGGTTAAAATCTATAGCATGGAGATACTTCAAGATGTTTGGGACACCTAAGTCCATGATAATGTGCACTTCCTCAACTTTTTCCTTCAAATTATCTATACGAAAGTGCCTCCTCTACCTATCTTCTTGGAAAGCTTCCCCATGAAGTAATTAAAGGATGCCCTATCCATGTTGGCTTTCATCTTTAGGATGGATTCATATACCAACGTCATTGATTTTTAGTTAGGGTGCTCTTCCTCCTAACTATAGTGAATAAGGGGGAGCTATACATGATGTATTTTTTAAACACCATTGCCACCACCATGAAGGATGAGCTGGTGAAATTTTTAACATGGGGTACCTTTTGGTATTCCTCTTTTATCCTAGATTTCATTCTATTTTGGCACTCCTAATTCTTCTTCACTTACCTCAATCTCAACTCCTCTAAGATGGGCATTTTCCCTAACATGGTGAACCTAGTCACAATATGGACCCACATCCTATCAATCACATATGACTACTACAAGTTCTCAGAGCACTTTTTATTTCCTATCATCATCAACCTCAATCAAGAGGTCATTATATTCAAGATAACAGACTCATAGTAGTCATATCTCACCAATAATAGGGTTGTAGCCAATTAGTTATTTAGGATCCATTTCACCTTTATTCAAGCATATGGATTCATAGGTGAGCCCTTCCAACTCCCATGCTTAATCAGGGATAGGACCCTAGCCCTAGAGTTGGCTCACCAACTTGACGTAGTTGATGTAATATATGATGAAAGATGTAAGAAGAAGGGCCTTTATAATATCCCATCCATAAGAGTAGGCATCATGGTGGTAAAGAGGTAACAAGCGCACCTACTCATGTCTAAATTTATGGAGCTAGGCTTTAACCTAATCTATGATAGGTGGATCTATGATCTAGATGGTTACATAGCCTCCTTAAAGATCACCATCCTTCCTAATCACCATCCCTATCTGTACCTTGAGTAGCAGAGGTCACATATGGATGATGACCTCAAACATTATGTAGACCTATCCCAAATCTCATTGGATGACTTCAAGCCATATGAATCTTTCTATGATGCAATCTAGAAGTTTGACCCATCTAAAAAGATAAAAAATGGGATAAAGGCACAACTCATCTGAAGGGATTGAAGATAAGAGAATATAGTAACCTATACAAAATATAGGTAAGAGATTGGCAAGCCATACTCCAACTTTAAGGATGAGGAAATGGATGAAACCTGTTAGGTTGTGGAGCTAAAAGCTTCACTAATGCAGACATGGAGGAGGTCATTGGAGGAGGTTGCTGAGTGTCACAAACACCGACATCAGTCAGGCCAACCAACATTGGTAGGATTAGATAGGGAGATCAACCGATGTTGGTCAAGGATCGGCTGGCATTGGTCACCTCTAGGCAGACAGGGACCGACATTGGTCACCTATGTGGTTTGAACTGCGAGTGTTACGGGTAGTTAGTTAATGAACCAAGTGTTTACATGTCAAGAGCCAAATTTAGACTAAAATTTGTGGATCTAATTATTGTAATTAGATGTCTAATTATTGTTTGGATGAGATCTATATAATAGACTCATGGGCTGTATTGTAAAAGTGTGCTAGAGAGTAAGAGAGCAAAATAAGCTCTTTCTGTGTGTGAAGAGAGCATGGTGTGTTCCTCCTAGTGCCACAGTACCAAGTGTGGGTGCTGGTTTGGAGAATCAGAGGGATTCTTCATGTATGTATGATCTTGGTCAGCAAGTGTGCATGGCTGCGTTAGGAGATCTGCATGGTAAGTAAGATCATTGATCTGTAGGTGTATGTGTGTGCATGATCCAAGTTTGTAGGTGTGCAGAACCAGATTGATTTGTAGGTGTGCAAGATCAGGGAGGATAGCAACACAAAAAGGAGCAGGATCAGGTAGGATCTACTTGGAGTATAGTGTGTACTCAGAAAGAGAGCAAAGAGGAAGGCAAGGAAGATCCTTCCATAAGTGAGATCATTTGGGTTGCAAGTTGTTGCAGTTCAGGGGTGATCTACTTGAAGTATGATTGTGTACTTGTGGAGTGCATGGAGCACTTGTGGAGTGTGTGGAGCACTAGAGTACTGGCAGTAGTGGATACTGACTAGTTGGAGGTGAACACCAACTCTATGTTTGAGTTATGTGTTGGGACCGTAAGAGAGAGAGAGCTTTGAGGGAAGATTTACTGTTTATGCCCTAGAGGTGTGGGAGCCCTAGAGGTGTGTAAGGAAGAAGAACTATGGCAATCTTCTTTGTTGTATTTCCTTTTGGAAGAGTTTTAATACAAGTTGTGTATTATCTCTCATATTCTGTGTTATTTCTGAATTCTAGTTGTGATTCTGGTTAATTCTGCATATTAAGTTGCTTGTATTTGGTAATCAATTGTGTGCTTCCGTATTTCCCAACAAGTGGTATCAGAGCTAAGGTTGTAGGGAGTAGGTTTTGTGTTTGATTACAGGTCACTCTCAGGGGTTTTTGATTGAGTGGGAGTAGAGTAATGGCAGAAGAAAGTAAGTTAAGAATGGAGGAATTGAAAAGCACGAATGGTCAATTACGGTCCTATGGAAAGAAAGAGCAGGGAAAAGAAAGATTGTTGGTTTGTGGAAGATCAACATGAAGGAACTGAAGAAGCAGATGTTGTAGGGGTTATTGCATAGGATGCTCTGGTATGTTTCTTGGATAAAGTAGAATCTTGGTTAATAGATTCTATTGCCTCTTTCCATGCAGCCCCAAGTAGAGGTGTTGGTGAGCCTTGTCAAATTATTGGAAAAGGGGAAGTGTTGCTGAAATTATAGGTGGCCAACACATGGGTGTTGAAGAAGGTCATGCAAGTCCCAGTCTTGGAGATGCAGCTAATTACTTCAAGAAATTTGGGTGATGAGAGATGCACAAGAACTCTCATAGCGGATGCACTTGAATTAGCAGGTGGTAAGAAAGTAGGTATCCTTTATCTATCTACTTATATTACTGATTCTTCTTCTATTGTGAAGACATGGCTTTGTAGGCTTGGTCACATGAGTAAGAAGGAGATGCATGTTATTAAGCAGAAGACAGATGTGTTTGATAAACTTAAGAACTGGAAAGCCTTGGTGTTCTTGGAGGAGATGACGGATAGAGACCAGTGGATGGAGCTGGATACTTCTGAGCAGGGTAGTTTGGACATGGGTTTTGATTCAAAGGAGCTCATAAGTAAAAAGTCATCACTCATAGGCAAACACAGGTACTAGCGTCGATCAAGGGGAACCGACGTCAAACAGACAGGTGCCAATGTCGGTCATGTGCAGATCGAAGCCAGTGATGTCAGGCAGGGTAAGACCGACATCGGTCAAGAGGACCAACGTCGGTAATAGGTAAGACCAACATCAGTCAGGAGGACTAACATCGGCAATAGGGACACTGATGTCAGTAGAGTTGGTAGTTAGGACAGGCACATGGAAACTGACATCGGTCAGATGCAGACTATGTGGTGATTGAGGTCGGTCACTGTAACAAATTTTGGGTAGACATCAAGCTGTCAAGGAGTCTCAAATGCCCATATGGAGGATTGAAGGTGGTAAGTAAGCCTCAAATTCATTGTTCCTCTTCTTTATACTAGTTACTGACTGCAGAGCAGGAAGGATCTAGGAAACAGTGGGAGCATGGCATGATGAGAATGCAGAACCAACTAGGAGATTTGGTAGGGTTGCCAACCGATATGAAAGCACAGAGATGAATGGATACCTTAGTTAAAGAATAGAGAGAACAAACACGTGAGATGGAAGACCAGGTCATATGGTCTTGTGGAAGCTGCAGGATAGTGGTATAGGGCTGACAGGTGGTACCAGGTGGATGACAAAGCAGGGCTTTAGTCAATGTCAGTATAACCATTGTGTTTGTCTTACTAGGTGGATGATGGTCACAACGTTATATTTTTACTATATGTGGAGGATGAGCTTGGTGTAGGTTCAGACATATAGGGTTTTGCTAAGCTAAGGGTAAGGTTAGTTCAGTGGCATGTCATGAAGAATTTGGAGCAGTGAAATTCTTTGGCATGAGAGACATGGAAGATCACAGGTTGATTTTGTCTCTAGTGGGAGTTGATGTGAATCAGGTGTTGGCGAGGTTTAGGATGTAGAACCAGAGCACACTAAGGGCTGGACAGTTTAGTGTCTAAAATCACATGAGGTTTGGTATAGACCTAAGTTTTACCAAATAGTGGGAGCTGTCAGAGAGTTAGGAGCCAATTCAGGGAAGTGGGTTCTCAGGTATTTGAGAGGGACCAGCAGTAGGGATTCATGCTATGTAGGGTTAGGACTTCACTACATGGGTTTGTAGGTTCAGATGTGGTAGGGTACTCAGATGATAGGAGGTGTACCATAGGTTGTGTGGTGGGTGGTCTTCAGGGTTGAGCTTGAAGAGGGATACAAGCTAGGAAATAGATTAGATGGGGTACATGTACAGGTACAGGTACAGTGCAGCTATTTATCTCCAAGTGGGAGATTGTTAGGTTATGGAGCTAAAAGCTTCACTGATGCAGACATGGAGGAGGTCATTAGAGGAGGTTGCTAAGTGTCACAGACACCGGTGTTGGTCAGGCCAACTGACATTGGTAGGATTAGATAGGAAGAGCAACCAATGTTGGTCAGGGATCGGCCGGTGTCAGTCACCTCTAGGTAGACAGGGACCGATGTCGGTCACCTGTATAGTTTGAACTGCGAGTGTTACGAGTAGTTAGTTAATGAACCAAGTGTTTGCATGTTAAGAGCCAAATTTAGACTAGAATATGTAGATCTAATTATTGTAATTAGATGTCTAATTATTGTTTGGATGAGATCTATATAATAGACTCATGGGTTGTATTGTAACAGTGTTCTAGAGAGTAAGAGAGCAAAATAAGCTACTTCTATGTGTGAAGAGAGCATGGTGTGTTCCTCCTAGTGCCATAGTACCAAGTGTGGGTGTTGGTTTGGAGAATTAGAGGGATTCTTCATGTATGTATGATCTTGGTCAGCAGGTGTGCATGGCTACTTTAGGAGATCTGCATGGTAAGTAAGATCATTGATCTGCATGTGTATGTGTGTGTATGATCTAGGTTTGTAGGTGTGTAGAACCAGATTGATTTGTAGGTGTGCAAGATCAAGGAGGATAGCAACACAACAAGGAGCAAGATTAGGTAAGATCTACTTGGAGTACAATGTGTACTCAGAAAGAGAGCAAAGAGGAAGGCAAGGAAGATCCTTCCATAAGTGAGATCATTTGGGTTGTAGGTTGTTGCAGTTCAGGGGAGATCTACTTGAAGTATGATTGTGTACTTGTGGAGTGTGTGGAGCACTTGTGGAGTTCATGGAGCACTAGAGTACTGGTAGTAGTGGATACTAATTTGTTGGAGGTGAACACCAACTCTGTGTTTGAGTTGTGTGTTGGGACCGTAAGAGAGAGAGCTTTGAGAGAAGATTTACTGTTTATGCCCTAGAGGTGTGGGAGCCCTAGAGGTGTGTAAGGAAGAAGAACTATGGCAATCTTCTTTGTTGTATTTCCTTTTGGAAGAGTTTTAATACAAGTTGTGTATTGTCTCTCATATTCTGTGTTATTTCTGAATTCTAGTTACTTGTGATTTTGGTTAATTCTGCATATTAAGTTGCTTGTATTTGGTAATCAATTGTGTGCTTCCGTATTTCCCAACAAAACCTTTGAAAATCTTTGGGATGAGCATCATCTAGAAGAGAACCTAGTAGAAGGAGGATTCTATATCGAGGAAGAGGAAGAAGAATAAAAAGAAGAGGAGGAAGAAGAAGATACCCTTGGGGAAGAGGTGGGGGACGCACCTCAAAAAAAATAAGTAGAAGTTGTGGAGGTCTAAAAGCCTTTGACTTAGCTCCCACCCATGTTCTCGCACCCCATAGCCCCATAGCAATAACAAACCTCTTTAGGGCACCTTGTAGCAGGGTCATCTTAGCCTAAGAAACTTGAAGCACCAATATATAACCCTTTATTGATACCCCCTTAGAAGAAGATATGATTTTTTTAACCCCTTCTTTCCACCACCTCCTCCTTTTTTACTCTTTTATCTCCCTCTATAGTTTCACCTAATGTTGCAATACTCTCCACTGCTTAGATAATCACCTCCATGACATCACTCTCCTCTTCATTTGCTTAACCTACTACCAATCTCACATCAATTTACTCTATGATTCTAATCATTTCCCTTACACCTTTCCTTACTCCTCTACCCTTATCATCTGCATCATCTTCCTTAATGGTGAAATCACCCTCCACCCCACTCTGTGGGCTCTTGCCTTTGTCTCTTTACACCCTCACCCTTCATCCATTCAACTTTAGAAGAATATAATCCATTGCTTCACAATAGCTAGTCACCATTCCATTCATATTGCCTTAAGGACTCCCCTTCATAGGGGAAAGCATTTAGTCACTAGAGTAGTACCATTAGCAGATGGATGCCATGAGAAAATCCTGGGAGGCCCAATTCAAGAAGATGAAGAGAAAATAGGGAAAATCCATAGCAGTGCCTCACATGTGATAATCCTTTGACCCAACATAATAATCTCTCATGATTGAACATATGGCCCCTCAAGTATTCAATCCCTAAGATCAGATGCAAGTAGGGGAATATGAAATACAAGGTATTAGCCCTAATCTTAGTTAGGCCAAGCCCATTGATTGGGTCAAGCTAATGGAGTAAATATAAAAGTATGTGACTACACACAAATTAAAGTGACCTAATAGTTGGAGAAGACCAAGATAGAACTCACCAAAGTAAAGGCTACAATCAAATGCCTCAATGTTGAGGCTAAAGCCAAAGATGTAGAGATTAATAAATTAATGTATGACCTACAAATACATGTCTCTAATGAGAATTTATAGGCAAAAGACAATCTAAAGGTGACTATAGAGACCAAGCTATAGGAGAAAGAGACTGAAGTGGTATAGACCCATCAAAATATATTTAATTCTAATTAAGCTTTTCAACAATTTTAGATTAAGGCATAACATGAATCCTTAGTCAAGGACTAGGAAATTCTATAGCTAAAAAATGACTTTGTTGCCCACCCATAGACTATAGAGATCCTCCCTATGGTTTAAAAACTATATGCATGTTACTAGGACAAAATTAAAGGCATGAACACAAATCTAAAGCTAGTGCTCAAGTTCATCATTGAATCATAGAAGCTGAGCTTTGAGGTAAAAGTGTGTCTATTGACTAGGTTATTACCTTTATGTCCCCTAATGTACCAGATTCACAACTTCTCATCTAAAATATTTATAATACTTCAGATGAGACACTACAGGTAGTGGGGGTGGTTGACTAAAGGCAAGTGGTGGTAAAAGTCACTAAATTTATAGGCTATAATAAGGCAACCATAAAGTGCAAGGCATTCCTTAATGCCTTAGATAAGGTGGTCCAAGATAGATGGGGGCACATTGAATAATTAGTCCAACTAAGACTCCCATCCTTATTCTTGGTCGACAAAAACATCCTCCTAGAGGACCAAATCAAAGTGATTCTAGAGTATAAATAGAATGATAAGATCATATTTATGGCTCTCAATCAATCACCTATTGTCTCTAAAGTGGAGAAGATATTATAGCCACTCGCCCAAATGGAATTCCAAATGTTGGCGACAGTTAAAGGTCTAGGAAGCATATCCTTCAAAGAGATTATTGATCTAGATAGAGCCTTTAAGTATCTTTAAAAAAAAGGCCTAGCCCAAGGAGGAAGAGTGGGTACCTTTGTAGGAAGCTCTTCAAAATTTATAAGTTTACAAAACTTCTTATTTTTCAAATTTTGCCTCAAATGCTTTGTGAAACTAGAGTTTTTTGGTTCTCTCATCCATAGGCAAAATACCCTTATGAATCACTAAGATTTGTGGATTGGGAAGTACCTTTTGTTATTTTGGTGTAGTTCACATTTGGTCCCAAACTCGTTCAACTTTTTTTGCACTTATACCTTCGACCATCCTTTCTCGAGTCCCCTTTTGAATTTTTTTCCTCTGCATGGTATCTAGAAACTTGTTTAACATAAAGAGGCTCTTGGTTCACCCTAGTATAGTGCCATATTGACACATGGAGACCTGACTCTATCATAAGTTGATTCCCTTTTGGTTATAACTCCAAGCAGTGCTATTAGCTAACATTATAATGGGTAAGACCCACTGAGTAGTTATAAAGGTGACCATAACTTCTCCATGTGGTTGCCTTATGCTCATTTTTGTAAGGAAGTGCCCAAATTCACTCTAAGAAGCATTTAATCAACATGTGTCATTCCAATCCTCATCCAAGAGTAATTTTGATCTATCAGACCTTTAGGTAGTTCTATTGGCCAACAAAGAGAAGGAAAGGGACCCACCATGTAGTTATAACAAAGAGGAAAGGAGTCTTTCACACAGTGCCATGATGCTTGTCAAAGGCAAAGTTTTACTATTAGGGCTAGGAATTACACCATTGGCTAGGGTATGCATATCTCCATCTCCAAAAATATATCATAAGTGGCTTTGAAGATGAACACATGGCATATCTATGCTCCTCCTAAGCATCATAACCATAACAAAATAGTGAAGTTGCACTATATATAGGATGTGAAGACTAACTACATTCATGATCTTGAGTCCTTCATTTAGTTGTAACAACATCATCATAATCATGAGTACCAATATTTCTAGGTGTCATTCTCATGAGAAGATGCTTTGCCTATATATTCTGGGCTCATCCCTTTTTGAGGGGGCCATTATCCTTTGATTGGCATTTTTCTATTTTCATAAACAACCATTTGTAATAAAATATGATTAGTAGTAGTTAGCATTTTCCATCTATATGACCTTAATAGGTGCCCCTCATGGGTTGGATTGGACATCTTGTATTATGATATTGAGTCCATCTTTATTTTATTCTTTAGCTAATAATGAAGAGGATGTGGTGTTCTATGTCAATTTGGGTGGGAAGTTATCTCTACACATGATTTATTTTCACTGCTTCTATACTATTAATTCTTGTTCACATTATAGATCTTAATTCATGATTTATGTTCCTTTATGGTCTGTAGTGTTTAAGGATTCAATCTAAATTATGCAATTATAGGTTAACTCTTTAAATCTCTTGGTGCATCACCTTATATAGTTTTATTTTAGTATTATTTGAATTTATTTCCTTTCCTTTTTCACCCCCCATGATCAAATCAAAGAGTTAGTTTCAAAAATTCTAAAGGTTGATTTATAGATCGTAATTCAGTCTCACACCTGTAAAGCTTCCCATAGAGGCTATTTAACCTAGAATGAGAGTTGTAGGCATCAACAAATATGAAAATCAAATATCCTCATCTGAGCCAAAATACCATTTGCAGTAGAATATATCAACTTGAACCAACATAGCATAAATATGAACAACTAAATAAAGCCTTAGTAATATCAATCTTAACCACTCATATTTACAAACTTTATAAAAATATCACCTTTAAAACTAATTATTTCAGAATGAAACCCTATATCCTTATGCCTAAAACTATAAATAGTGACTTCATTGTATGGGTAATATCATACTTTAAAAATAATTTATTCAGCAGAATATTTTCACATGAATAAATATTTGACTCAATAACATGAAAGATAAGTCTTATATAAAAAAATTAAAACAACTTTCACCTTCATAAAATAGCCAATTTAGCATATTTTTTACCTAGCTTGAATTTGACATTTAAATGGCCATCATACAATGCTATTCCTAGTATGCTATGACAATCATTTGGCCATTAAATTAAACATAGCATAAATTTATATAGGTGATCAAAATGAAAATTTTTCACAGTAGAAGGAATTTTGACCAATTATAATATGAAAAGCAAACAATCATTTTATCCTCATAATGCAAAGTTTATGCAGGGATGAATTGAAATGATAAGCTTGATTATTCAACTTATTTTACACCATAGAAGAAGATCAACAAATATCATGAAACTTATATTCTCCACTTGAACCATATTAACCAATTATATTAACCTAGTTGATTGTAACTACATATTCATATATAGATCTATGGTATGTGGAATCAAATATAATTATATCTAATATTCTTCAAAAGAAAATAACTTTAAAACTATAAATGACAATCCATACTAAAATTTCAACTCTGTAAAATAATTTTGAAATCTTTAAATAGAAGAAAAAACATGCATGCATGGATTCTATCCAAAATAATGATTTTATAACATGCAGGAGAGGAGATCAAATACCCAATCATGAAAATAACAACTATTTCCACATACTAACCACACAATGAATCTTTCCTCTTTCATAAATTCATTCTAATGGATTTAAAACAATAAAATATATCATGCACATAAGTTCTTATTATGTAGTGATAATTATACTATATCTCATAGGACATAAATAAACTAGTTGCATACCTCAAATTGATGTGTGCATAAGAAATGAAGATTAAAAATAACCACTATTTCTTTTCTCCAATCTAACCTATAAACTTACAAAGATCTACTTCTGCATCCGACTTGTTCAAATGATGTAATTAATAAGAAAAATTAACTATTTATTTTTTTGTGGTTGTCATAATTGATTCTAAATGATCCCTAAATGATGTGTATGCTTCTCATTTGTTACTGATATTATAATTGACTCAACCAATTTAAGCATATATACTATCTAGTTTATCAAACCATTTATCCATATCAATAAAGTGACCACTAAAAACCAAATACCAAAACAATTACTAATATTAAAAATTACCTTACCAAAAAATTCACTAAATCTAGAAGGATCTATCATCAGGCTTGTAAACATTTATTTCCCATATTTCAATGTCCACGGTAGATCACAGGCTGCTAAACATTAATGTAGTTTATCATTATTGATTTATACCTAAACCATGGTTATGATAAATATATTACACCTTAGCAAAATGTACTACATAATCAACCATTTTCATAGTCATTATGTCCACAAGGGACATCAAACAATAATATGTTCATGACCTAGTTTGAATATATTATAACTTAGGTTCTCTAATATGATCTAACTGTTAATAGGACTTATGCAATCTATTTATGTACTTAATAAATATTTTCACAAGGTTATTACCTAGGTTATGTTATAAATATAAATAGTTTATTCAATTAAATAATTAGATAATGCCATAGGTTTCACAATTATTTGATATCTTAAAACAAAGAAAACAACCATGCTTATTAATACGTGCTATGGTTTTTGAAGATGACCAATCCACCAAATTCTTATACAAAACATTTGAAGTGTCCCTTCATGTCTTATAAACTATATGTTATCAAAGAGACCATGAAATGTGTTTAACTTATCACCACCTTGAAAACATAGGCCAAATGCATTATTTTTCTAGAATTGTTCTAGAATTTGAATTAGTTATTTATGACTGCAAAACTATCATTGTAAATAACATGATCACCTTTGAAACACTATAAATAACTTCATACTGATATTAAAAACATTATTCACTTAACATGACACTTATGTTATTTAAACCACTTACTTAAAATTAAGAGCAACAAATTTCATTCAACGTAATAATTATTAATGATTGTGTATGCACATAAAGAATGAATATTTAAATGAATACAAATCAAATGGCCCCTATTAATAGTTTTAGATGTTATGAATAATTTCATCAATATGGTAGAACTGAAATCATGTCAAGATATTCATAAAAATAATGGGTTGATAAAAATAGCCATAATAAACTCTCACCCAACCACTCTTTTTCTCTTTAAGGCCTAGTCCTTGTAGCCATGTTTAGGCATAAATATTGATGGTTTGAACAATATAAAAGTTTATAAAAAAAATAAAGACACTTTTAGATACCCTTTATCCCATTTTATCTTCACCTAAAATCTCAAGTCACAACTCTCAATCTATACTAACTAACTCTACACACCTCATTACCAATTATGTCTCTTTAGGCCTAGTTCAACCTCATAAGCTATTGACCTTATTGCATTACATTGTACTAAATTATAACCTAATTACTCCTCTATATCACCTAAAAACACATTATATTACAAAATTTTCAAACTTTTGGATTGTGTAAATTAAATTTATTTGAGTTTCAAGTTTAGACCCTAGGTCTAGGTTTACATAGACTTGTATAAGGCTGAGAACATATAAAATGATATATTTTAAGTTTTAAGTAATTTAAAATGAAAATAAATGTTTTTTATTGTCTTCCCCAACTTAAATTACCTTATAAAAAATTTATCTATCCTTGAACAACCACTAATAGGATCTCACATGCATTAATACAAAATTCTGATTATTTTTTACAAGACTGTGCTAGGGAAATTGAATGTTAGAGATAAAATTTTCAGTTATAAGTGAATTGATGAATTTTTAAAGGTATGTAAAACCTTATTAAAAAATATAAAATCATTTTCAAGATTTAAAAAAACAATACCAACCTCCCATATACACATTTAGAGAATTTTGGGAACTCCTTTTTTGACTATGTTAACTGATATGCAGATTAACATTTAGGATTAAATTTTGAGTTTGTGATAAAAATTTAAAGGATAAAAAAAATCAATAATAAAACCTATAATATATTCCCAAAAATTTAAAACACCTTAAATAAAACTCAAAGACAACTTATGTCTCTTTTATTCTTGACTGTATCTAAATAAAGTTCTCACAACCTGAGTAATACACAACTTGAACATGTACATCAACACAAGAATCTAATATATTACAGGAAGAACAAATATGAAGAAATTATTACATACCAGGAAACACTTGGTAATTTATAATTCTCTCTAAATCCTTATTTTTATTCATTGATCTCATTCACAAATAACAATCATGTACATAATTTTCAAGGTAGGTAGAGTTCTCTTTCAATCTTGATCTTTTCTTGACTTTTTCAGACTCTCCTCCTCTATTTCCTTACAATATATACTCATAGAATACCATAATAACACTCTAATTTCTCATATACATGCATTTCATCCCCATAATATGCCAAATAAATAAGAAAACTCCTTCTTTATGCCAATTCCCATGTAGGGTGGTGGTTATAAAATGTATGTTTCTTGTTTACATTGCTTCCCATGCTAGACATGGAATATATGCAAGACATGGTTAACACATGAATTCAAAATAATAACATTGTTAGCAAGTTGTAGGAATGGGTTGGCAGTGCAAGCAACTACATAGTCCAAGGACCTACTTCTACCATTTCCATAGCAATATTTATGCTAAGAGTTAGAATCACCATGGCCCTTCTAAATATGATATAGTATGTTTAAATTATTAGTTACATCAATGAGGTATGGGTCCATTTATTGAATATAATTTTGACTTATAGAAAAACTATAGCCCTAGGGGAGATCATTAGCTCCAATATAATTTCAAAACTCACCAATCTCGAGAGCTCCCAAGATGGGAATTTCTATATGATGTCCTACATAGTGTATGCGATAAATTCAACTGTGTATGCATCCCATGATCAAAATTGGAAAATATACACTAAGTAACCTAGGTGTAGACTCTTCATGTCTCCATTTTTTAGATTTTGTTTGTGATAATAAGTTTATCACTTAACCTAGGAGCATGAAATTTTTTTTGCTAATGTTATTAGTTTTTTAATTTTCTAAGAATTTCAACGTTAGTTGTAATGCCTTGGGTGGGAAAATGTTGCAAGTAACATGTTCATTTTGGTCATAATTTTTTTGTGCTTAGAATTATGTCTTGTATTGGTGTGCGTGCAAGAAGACTCACTTATTGAGATGGTTGATTTCTTTTACATGTCTATTTTTTTGGAGTTAAAGCTATGAATAATGACCTTAAGAAGTTTTTTGTTTGCTTGGATTATTTTTTTTAAGAAAGAAATTTAATGTCCATTTAAATATCTATTATTGTAAATGCAATAAAACTAGATTGGTTTAAATCTATGAGAGAAAGTTTAACATATTAGTCTTATTTTATATGCCAAAAAATCTTTATAATTCCCCATCTAATTATAGGGATAGGTATCCTAGATGCATCTATATGTGAGATCATATAGTTAGATAGGGATGCATGTGTTGGCCTCTCAACCCCTACATAGAATTAGGAGGTGAGATTCAATTTATTTGTGCCAAGGAAAATAAACTTGTTTAGTTGATTGATTTATTTTCCACATTTCATTTTTTTCCCAATCAAAGCTATAAATATTGGTTTCTAGGAAGAAGTTTAATATTGAACTAAATACTTAGAATAAAGTCTTGTATTGGTGTGTGCCATAAAATTGGTTTGGTTTAAATATGTAAGTGTAAATTTAATGTAGTGGACGTAATTTCCATCTCTATTTTTCTTATATTTAGTTTGAAGAAAAATAATTGGTTTTTTTTATGATTTTGTTTTTTCTTTCATTTATTTAATTATTTTTGTCCAAAAAAACTACAATTTAAGAGATGTGATTCCATTTATTTATTTTGAGGAAAATTAACTTGGTCAATTGGTTATTTTATTTTCCATGTTTCATTTTTTAAAGTTGAAGCTATGAATATTGATCTTTTAGCTTGAACTATGAAATTGAAAATCATTTTGTTGGCTTGTTTTTCATAATTATTATGAAAGAGCTATATTTTGGTTCAAATACCTTAGTGGGAATAATTTGTATTGAACAAATTTAGTTAGACTTAAAGGTGCATGCATTTAGGAGTGTGTGCTTTGTTCTTTGGTCCATGGTAATTATGTTCTATTTTTTATGATGTGTGTGTGTGTGTGTGTGTGTGTGTGTGTGTGTGTGTGTGTGTGTGTGTGTTTTAGAGAGAGAGAGAGAAAGAGAGAGTTAAATATGATTTTTTAAAAATTAAATAGTGCAAATTTTATGTTTATATATGTTTATTTTATCAAGTCAAAAGTCTAATCTTTTTCCTTAAAAGAATATTTTCCATATACGTCATAATGATTATTATTAAAATCTACAATAGAATCCTTAGAATACATGATTATGTTAGGAATATTTAGTGCATACATATTTTGTATTGTGATGTGTTAGAGTGTGATGTTCTAAGGTTAATAGCCTATATATGTAATTGATAAGTTATTAAATAATATTATTAAATTATGACTGACCGATTAAAATCATTTATGAAATTTTATTTTAGACCACTTTCAATAGTGGTATTAGAGTGGGTTTCCTAAGAGGCTTATCTAATTATTTTTCATTGCTTCTATCAAAATGCATAGATAATGACTATGTAGTGAAGATCAACACAAACCCTATTGTTCATTCATCCACCATTATTACATTTTTATGTCAATGATTATGCATTGTAAACCATTTAAAAACCTCCTTGACATTCATCATTCAATTTCAAACCTTCACATTTCTAATATGTTTATTTTGTTCACAGTCTCCATTTCATTAAACATATCATTAAAAATAAATACAAAATTATTGAGCCATACATAAGAGTTTTATAATATATTTTACTTGAAAGGTTTTAAAATTTTACGTCATATACTGATTTTTGGGGTATTTGGTTGTGTAGGTGCTTAAATATGGATTTATATGTTAAACTAGTCTTGTACACTTGATAAATGTATCTCAAGTTTTTACCCTTTAGTTTGACCTTATTTTCAGCCAAAAGGCTCACCCTCACCACCTCATTGGGACTAATTAATTATTTCTTAGTCTAACCCTAATTATTATGATTATCTAGATCAATTGTAACCAAAACATGCCTAAAATTCGATATATATTATTCACTATCAGTTATAAAATCTCAATAACTTTCCTCCTTCCTATATATTTGCATTTAGGATAGGATAATAGCATCATCGCTACTGTCAATTCTCTAATGCAAGTGTCCTTACCCTACAAACACTCATTTTACAAATATTTTTATGTGTATGAGTTGGATTGAGAATGTCATTAACCCTTCTATGAGGATTATTTCAAAAGATATAGTATAAATACAAGCCAAATAGAATTCATTTGGACATCTAGTAAATACTAAGCAAACACATATAAAATCTCAATCAATCAATTTCACAACTAAGCTATTTTTCCATATTCATCCATATTTGCATATCAAACATAGGAATAGTTATATTATAGGTCTAAACCACTCAAAAGATAGCCCATGATCCATATTTATCAAGTTACAATATATATCACTACATGCATATTCATATAGTATATTTCACCCTTGTGTACACACATTTATACACATAGGGGCTAACTACATAATTCTGAGGCCCTCCTTAAAGTCTTGGATATGTAGGCAAAACTCATTGATAGAGGGGTCTTTAAGGTCAACTCGACACCATGAGCCCTATAAATACATTTTTTAGCAAGGTAAATTAACCTAAGGTGAAGAGATAGGTTTTGAGATACAAATAATCATCAAAAGCTTGTGCATGAGATCTAAATCTCTCAAATAAAAGGTGGAAAAAAATATAGAAAGACCCAGGTGGTCACATCTTGATATATTAAACATTTTGTATGATATACTTGAATCGAGATTTGGATAATAGTGTCAATGTAAGTGTTTATAGGGTGATAAAAGTGTCTATGAAGCCAAAAATAATATTTACAAAATTAGATGATTGATTCTTGAACATTAGACAACTTGTTTTCACACCTGTACATCTTAAATGTGTCTATGATCATTGCATTAGATAAGTATTATTTCTTCTTCATGATTATGTAATCAAAATACTATTTGGAATTGTACTTTATATATTTAATATTTTCATAATTCAACATTTAAATTGAATACCATAAACTAAATTATTTAATTAACATACTTTAAGGAATAGGTTATCTCACTCTTGAATAACCTATTCTTCCTAACCCTTAATTTCCAAATAGGGTTAAACATTTGGTGAACTAGACCACTGTGTCTTCCTAGGTAATTCCCAATGTGCTCTAGGGTTTTTATATTTTTTCAATTGTTCAAATTTATTTCAAAAATTAGAATGATTTTCAAATCAAAAGAATACATTAACATATGGATTTTTCCCTAGAGTTCATGTGTTTGTGTTATCCAATTCACATTTTAGTATTTAGAACATTTTAAATGGATAAAATGGAACCTTTTCCTCTTCTTGAACCTAAGGAGGGTGGTAGATACTTTCACTCTAACTAGGTCCATGCTATCATTCATTCATAATTAAGGTGGCCTTTCATAAAACCCCTCCACCACTCACAATTGCTCTTGATGGTGGGAGTATGATTAGGCAATCCGGTGGTTCCTAGGGTTTGTGTTGGTAAGCCATTCTAGATCAACTCACCACCAATAAAGTAGAGATCCAAAATCAAAACCAATATTTTAGCTCAAATCTGACATGCATTCAAAATCAACTTTCATATATATAAAATTCAAAATGTGATATTAATCAACATACATTTGTATCTTCTACAAATGTTATGTCCCACAAAGGATCATTTCAAAACCAAGAGTTCAAATAAAATTGATTTACATAATATTCAAAGTGCTAATATAAGTCCAAGTGATATTCTAAAGCTACTGCATAGGCACACCTTGATCACATTACCTCCTTTACAACCTCTAAGAAGAATAAAATATTATTACCAACATCATAAATGCATGGGCATCATATAAATCGTTATTTATCTTTAAATAAGAAGATCTAACACATATTTGACAATGGTGATCCTATAATAGATACATCTCACTTTTGCTAATAAACATTCCAAAAAAATTAAAAAACATAAAAAAATTCAAAAAAACCAAAAAATTAAATATTCAAGAAAATACAAAAACATTTAAATAATTAAAAAATACCAAAAAAAATTAACATTACACATGATTTTTAGATTTTTCATATATTTTTTACTTTATGTTATTATTCATGGGTACTTGAGTGTGATACATGCATACATTAGACCTATGATATCTTAAGCATTCATATGTTTGACATTTCCTCTTCTAGTGTGATATACTACATTGTGGGCATATTGATTCCATATGATCATGATTTACATAGGTTCTATTATTTTATGATTATTTTCCATTATTTTATTGAGCTTTTATATCTTACACATGCATATACTCATGTTGCTATATTATACAATGTATTTGATATGTTTTTACTGAAAGGTAAAAGTGGGATTTGAAGGGACCTACCCATATAATAGAAAGATAGATAAGGTCTCAAACTCATAGACATAACCAACTATATAACAATGAACATGGATTAAAAAGGAACTAAAAACAACACAGTCATAGTTGAAAAACAACACAAAAACAACATAGAACACAAGAGAGATAAAGTAAATATAGATAGTGATAATTTTTCCACTCCTCATAATCCTTGACCCATCCTTCAATGATGTCTTTGAATTTTGTTTCCCATGATCCACCTAGGTTTTGATCATCATTCTTAATGCTAGATAACTACAACTATATTATTACAACTCTCCATAAACTACTTGGATAGATGTTTATCCACGTCACATTTATGATCAATTAACTTACTGATGCCTCTAGTTTGTAGAATCTTCCACAAGTCTGGTTTCTTTTTTATCTTGTTTGCTAACATGGGTTTAATTCTTTTAAGCTCTCCTCCCATTTTGGAATTTTCATTGTGAAAAGTGCCTGGCTAGTGGATGAAATTATGTGCCTTCCCTTTATTACCTTGAAATTTGTTTCTATAATTACCACTTGCATCACATTTCATATTAAGTGGATTATTAGTATAATGATGAAACACTTCATTTTCTTTGTTATCATTGTTCCTTCAAAAAGGCTTATGCAACTCCCTATATATTTCCTTCTGAACTAGAAAGCTTAGTTCATGATTTTTTTTGTTGTTGATGAGTTCATTGATTTGATTAGGTAATTCCTCTGTATCATTCCATATCCTAAAATGATTCACCATGACTCCTCTATTTGCAAAGGAACCCACAAAATATTTCCTTTCTAATAAGTATGCTTAAATAAAATGTTTTGAAATCTATTACTAAGCTGGGATATTTCCTCAATGATGTTTGAAATAGTCCAACTCACAGAGATTTTTTTATTGATGTAATTGATGATATCTAGTGAATCTCCTTCAACAATGACATTTTAAAAACCTAGTTTTAATACTAGTTGAACACCCTAAAGGGCTAATAACACTTCTAAGAAATGATTGGTTTATAGGCCCATACTTCCTTCAAATGATGAAATGAAACCTCCTTTTTTATCATAGATCACATCTCCTCCACCTGAGGGACCCAAATTTCCTTTGGAGGCTCCATCAAAATTCAATTTGACCCATCTAGGAGAAGGAAAATTCCATTTGACATTATTTCTTAGAATGATTTTGGAGTTAATCAGGGGCCTATTTTCCAAAGAGATTTGCCATTTTCTTGTAATTGGTTCTTCAATTGGTGTAAAAGATTAGTTTTTCCCCATTTGATACTTTTGAAATTATTTGATATCAATGATATGATATTTTTGGACACTCTAAGAAAAGGGGATTTCTTATTTCTAAATATTTTTTTGTTAGGCTCCTTCCACATTATCCATAGAAGATGGGGAAAAGCTAAGTTCTAAAGGGATTTAAGTTCTTGGTTGATGAAGGGTGCCTTCCAAGCATGCCATGCCTCAAATAGGGAGTTTGGATTCATCCATTGGGCATGGCACTTCTGAAAAACCACAATCTAAACATTGAAATCAAAAGTACATTCTAAGAAAATGTGCAAAGTAGACTCAAATACATTTTCTTAAAGAACACATCTGTTACCACCTATAGGCATCTTTTTGTAAGATTGTCCATGGTAAGGATTTTATTCTACAAACAAAGCCATAAAAAAATATTAACTTTGGGTATGAGATTTTTATCCCATGTTTTATCTAGAGGACTAATTTCCTCTCTCTGAGATGGGATTTTTAGGTATCCAAACTTAACATGGTAATTATCATCTTCTTAGTCATTCCAAACCAATTCATCTTCCCTTGAAAAATTAGTAATATGTATGCCTTTGAGGATACAATTAATGTTTGAAACCAAGGTGGCTATGTGGTCATCAACATTATCAATAGAAATAATTTTCTAGCTCCTTTAGCCAGTGATAATATTAAAATAATCAGCCACCCTTTCTCCATAAATGAGTCTAACAGGAGGGCCTATTTGGTGCCAAGGTTCCATATTATCCAATGGATAATCATGCAACCAAGGATCCTTACAAAATATGATTTTGAGACCATTGCCCATATTCCATTTGCAACCTCTTAAAATGTGATTTCTACTTTTAGAAAGGAACTTCTAGATATGGGAACCATTGATAAAGAACTCATTTGTTATAAAGGAAATGGGTTATCTATTTTCCATGTATTTAGCATACAAAATCTTGGATCATTGGTTAGGTTATTTTATAAATCTCCAACATTTTTTCATGATCAGAGCTTTATTCATAATGGAGAAACTTATAATACCCATTCTTCATTATTTTGGAAGACACGCCTCCCATGCCACCAAAGGGAATATAAATTTATCCTCTTCCCCCATCCATAAGAAATGTTTTTATATACTATTGATTCTTTCCTAGATACTCTTAAGCATCTTGAATATAGACATGAGATAAACTAGAAGACTTTACATAACACTTTTGAGTAACATTAATTTTACAGCCTGTGAAAGAGTGACTCCTTTCCAACTTGAAAAATTACCATAAAAGTGCTCAATAAGGGGATTCAACATATCAATAGTCATTCTACCCTTAAATAAAGGCATGCCTAAATAGATAGCAGGGAAATTTTTGATTTGGCATCATAGAATATTAGCAATATTATTTTGTCTAGGACCTAGAGTGTTAATAAAGAACAAGGAACTTTTTCATAAATTAACAATTTATTTAGAGATAGATGTATACATATTTAGAATTATTTTCAATTCTCTAGCTTCCATAACTGAAGCAATACCCAAAATGATCATATCATCAACAAATTACTGATGAAGGTTAGGCTGGACTTGTTTAGGTGTCCTAAAACCTTTTAATGAGCCCTGCCTAAGAGATACCAATAGGTTTTTGCTAAGAGATTATACCATAATAATTAAAAGGAATGGAGATAAGGGATCTCCCTATCTTATACCATGAGTACTCTCAAAATACCTAGCTAGAAAGCCATTGATTATAATGGAGAACATAGCAGTTATATATCATCAATCGAACAGTTTGTGAAAGCCAAAATTTTATAAGGTCATATCCAAGAAACTCTAATTCACCATGTCATAAGCCTTTACCATATCAATCTTAAATAACATACCTGACTTTGTATGTTTTTCCATTAAATAAACTATTTCATGAACCACCATTATTCCATATTATATTTGTCTTCCCAGGACATAGCCCCTTGGTTTAAAGAGATCAACTTGTTCATAAAAGGTTGTAATATTAAAGCAAGGATCTTGGTGAAAATATTATAAACTTAATTGCACATGCTAATAGGGTAGAAGTCCTTAAGGATTGAGGATTTAATTTTATTGGAAATGAGGGCTATAAATGTGTTGTTTAATTCTCTGAGAATTTTACCCAAAGAGAAAAATTCATTTTTAGTGGCCCACACATCTTGTTTTATTATTTCCCAAAAATTTTGAAAAAAATCCATGGGGAATCCATCTGGTCCTAATTCTTTGTCCTTATTCAATAAGAAAATCATGGCCTCTATTTCTATCTTTGTGACCTTTTGTATCAAAGAATTATTATGCATTTGGGTGATACTAGGGGGAATGTGCTGTAGGAAATCTTCACCCAATTTTCTTTCTAATATGGTATTTACAGCAAAAAGGTTTTTGAAAAAATTCGTAGCTTCCTATTTGATGATGAGGGGATATGTATATTGCATACCATCTTTGTTAGTGATTTTATAGATTCTATTTTGGATTTTATTTTTGAGGGTAGACATATGCAAGAATATTATATTCTGATCACCTTATTTCAACCATATATCACAAGATTTTTATCTCCAAAAAGACTCCTCCCTAGCTATAATGTTGTGATAGTCAATGAAAAAACTATTTTCCTTAAGGAGAGATTGCTTAGTTACCCCTATTTTACTAAATTTTTTCTCAAGTTATTGAATTTTTGATCTTATTTCCTCTTTTTGGTAGAATATATTGCCAAAATTATCTTTATTCTAGACTTGGATATTCCTTTTTACGTTCTTTAATTTTTGGACTAGCTTAAACATCACTAAACTAGCAGAACTAAACTTCCACCAATCTACAATTTTTCCTGCTAACTTTGGATGTGAAACCACATAATCTTGAATCTAAAGGGGGAATTTTGTGTTTTGAATCTTTTTGTCATATATATAATTATAGGGTTTTGAATGTATTTGATATGTTATCCTATATGACACTTTTCTAACACATGTATACATGGACTATTATCACATACTTATGTTAGTTATTTATGTATCATTAATTCATCTATTTACATTACATTACTTGAGTATACTTCTTGTTTGATTCTTTATTTTGCTTGTGGAACATTTGAACATGTTTCTTTTCTTTCTCTCCATAGTATCCTAAATTTTATTTATTTGTTGTGTAGACATTTTCACATTTCTTCGACTTGAGTGTGCGGTATTTAAACATGCCCCTTATTTGTGGTCTCCTTAGACCCCTTTTTTATGTGACATTTGATTAATCTTGTGTGTGTTGTTGATTATTTAGTAAACTTGTTATCTTATAGACATTGCCATGATTCACATCATACATCATATGGATTGTTAGGTATGCATATTGCAAGCTTCATTGATAGATCTACTTGAACATGATACTACTATATGATTATTTTACTACATGATTCACATAGATACAACATAGTTGTCTTATCCTTTTGAGATAAGGTGATTATTACTTTTGAAATCCCTTCACCTCAAAAATGAGGGGGGGGGGTTAGGGGATTGGGGGGAATATCAGTGGGGAAATGTCATATAAGACATGACACATACATTCAATTAATATAATGAACAAAATTTGATTCATTTTACATAATTGACATGATTCAAATATACATTTGGGATAGAATTATATGCATTGGGCATATATTTGGAATAAATTTTTTCAAATTTTTGATACATATTATATGCATGCTATAGAGTAGAGGTCACATTTTGATAGATACTTTATACTGAGAAATATTCAAGGTATACATGCACCAAATTACAGACACACTTTCAAATTATCCATACATTTATGTACTGACCTTACCAAGATGCACTATTTGAGATTTTATCTACTAAGAAATTTGGCTCATTTTTATTAGTATGATTATAGTCATATAAAATGCAAAAATTGGTAATTTGAGCATGGATAATGATACCCAACCCATAGGTCCCTCTTACTTGCTCTTTCAATCCTCTTAGGCTTATTTTTACTAATTATCAATCATTAGTAGCCTTCTATACTTAGTCCCAACTCACCCAGACTACTCTTTCCAAGACAAATCAATCCCCCCAAGTCTTGTCTACTCAGGATAGTAGTTCCAAACTAAGACTATAGGGATGGTGCCATTCATATCCACTTTCGGTGCTCTTGTCCAAGTCTATTTCTGGCCCTAATAGTCAATTTCTTCTGGTTCCTCATCCTTCTCATTATTAGCATAACATGAGTACATTCAACCCATGACCAATAGATCCCTATAAAATCCCATTCAAAGATCACTTGGAAAGGGTTGGAAATTATCAATAAAAAATCAAGATTACAAGCAAGACCACTCAATCAATCTTCCCTATTCTCTGCATATAACTAGCCAATACACTTAAAAGCATATTCAAATCATTATACTAGTCCATATCCATCTCAAGCACATCCAATTTATAATTTTTCATCTTCATACACACTATTTCACAAAGCACGCCAAGTGGGATTACTACATATGGCTTTATCCTTCTTCAGAGTATTGGTATGTAGGTAGCATGTCCACATAAGGGGTGTGGATCCATGTCTAGTGAATCTTACATGCACTAACCCCCCCTCTTTCTGGAAATTACTCAAATCAATATAGAAGTATAGGGTTTGAAGATAAAATCTACTCTACAGGGAGCTCTATAGACTTCTATCTACCAACACTTCATGGAAATGGTCACACAAACCTAGTGAACAAAACCCAAAATGCTCAAATCTTCAAGACAATAGTGGTAGAGGTGGACTATAGTACTGGTGACACTCCTATCCACTTTCAATGCTCCTATCCAATCATAAAATGAAGGTTAGATCTCAGTTTGTGATAGTGTCACAGTCTTGCACAATGAATTCTAACCTCTATCTCAGTCAGATCAATCAATTTATAGCTAAGTCTTGTTTTATTTTCCTTATTACTATTTTTAGAAAGATTTGAATTGTAATCAAATTTCACAAATCAGTAGCTTAATAACTACATATTTATTTATTGATTTTACTACTCATACCCTTTAACTAATTTAGAAATAATATACTAATATTCCTAAAATTGTTAAAACGTTTGGTGAACCCGACTTACTTTGTTTGTGCATAAAAACCCTAAAAAACCTAGGGTAAATTTCTTACTATATTTTCCTATATTTTTTACCTACATAATAAAAGAAAAAAATAGTATTAAATTTTAAAATTTGGTAATAATTTTAAAATAATTTTATTTCAAACCCTAGTTGTCCATACTAGGTCCTAGTAATTTTTCAATGATTTTATAATTTTTACTAGCATATTAAAATCATAAATTCACTTCAAATTTCAAAATTCAATAGTAATTTTCAAAAAAAAAAAAAAAAATCTCAAAACCTTAGTTGCACATACTAGGTCCTATTCAATCAAGCATTTTCCAATATGTTTTTGAATATTTAGTTGCATATATAAATCATAAATCCACTTTCATTTTCAAAATTCCATACTATTTTTCAAAAAAAAAAAATCATTTTTCAAACCCTAATTGCATACACTAGGTCCACTTGGTTTTTGAGATATCACTTTACATTCTAAAATTAGATTTCAAAAATAGGTCTCACTTATTTAAAAAAAATTCTTACATTTCTTACAAATAATAAGGAGACCATACTTGGTCCTATTATGTACATGAATGATGAAGTCTATCATATGTTAGTACAAAGATTCATTCTTTGTATTTCATGCTTATTTTTCATTATATGGGATGATGTTATGAAAGTAGATAGTGCAGTTAGAGCTATTAATCGATGTGCCACCATGCCCCGTCCACCTAGTCAAGAGCCTCACCACCCTCCTATTCCTTCTCATCCCAAGTCCAACCCACCTGCATAAGCATATCCACACAACACATATGATATTGTTGATCAGTTAAGAAACACTCTAGCTAAGATTTCCATGTTAGAATTGCTTCAAAAAGCCAATGTGTTCAAGGATATTATTTATTAGGAACTCACTCAAACTTCTATGTCCATTGATTTAGAGCCTTATTATTTTGCATTAGTGGTCAACACTTTAAAAAACCATAGAATATAAAATTTATTTTGATCATGCGGACATGCTTCTCAGATGGTTATTGATCAAAATTTACCACTATTCATACAAATGCAAGTCAAAACTAGTGCAGTAAAGTGAGTTCTAGTTGATATTGGTTTTGGAATTAATATATGTAATATAACATTGTTATAGACCATGGGTGTAGATATCTTATCCATGCAAAAACCATTTACGAATATTAGAGGGTTTGATGATATACCACAATAAACATTGGGTATAATTGTTTTAGATATCATGGTAGGACCCATAATCCTCTCTACATAGTTCCAGGTCATGCCAGGTCCCCTTCATTATAATGTTTTACTCAAATGACCTTAAATACATGCTATGGGAGTAGTTCCTTCTACTCTTCATTGATGTGTTAAGTCATTCCATGAAGGATACATATACACATGCCCAACAGACAACCAACCATTCAAATATTATTGAATTATAGTCATCTTTGACTATTTCACTAGATGGGACACTTCATCTTATAGTTTAGCCACCACCCCATTACATTTCTCTAGATCAGATACATACATATGAGGTTGGAGAGACTAGCACTTCTTGTACTCCTCTACTTACCACCATGCCCTCAGCTCTAGATATTCATCCAGTCATAGTAACTTTAGTCATTCTAGCTACTCCATTAGTCATGATTCATATATTGATTACAATTATACATTCATCAAAAATAGTTATATCAATACTAGTTGATTCTATAGATACAATTACTCCATCAATTACTGATACTTTCATAGCACTGCTATCTTCTACTACTATAATTGATGAGACTCTCATACCATAGTTACACCTCATGGTAAATTTTGAGTTACCATATATACATGATGTTGATATAGATTCTTAGGCTTCTTCAGATGATGATATGACACCCACACCCATAGATGACTATTTGTGTGGGTTGAGCTTTATACCAATAGGCCCAAGAGAGTATTGAGATGAATCTAGAGACCTCATTACATATTCTACATCACTCTTAGCATCTTGCACTACACTCATAGGATATACTAAACATTTGTGACCATAGATAGACCATTCAACACATACAGTTCACATAGTTACCTCTATGGATATAGAGCCAGTCATTCAAATTCAAGTAGGCAACAGACAACATCAACCATAGATTATGTTATAGATGTTACTTGATCATGGATTAATCACATTACCTATAGTATGACATAGATCTATTAGTAAATTATCGCAATAGGATATTCGCCCATTATGTATTTTGCATAAGATCACATGACATGATACAAACTCATGTACAAATTTACAACAAAGATAGGATAAACTATAGGTTTAGGGTATTATTCAGATTATAACACCTCCATCAATAGCTTCTCTAATTCTACCAAAGAAATCTAACACTAGAGATAAATGTCCCAAAGGAGAATCAACATCTCCACCACTAGAGCAACCTCATTTTGCCTTTGACAAGATGACACCATATACATAGCTTCTATAGCATATGATGATGATCTTGAGGAATTTGATGATGGTCATGATCCCTTCCTCCATCTCCATCCCTAACAAGCTCCATCCTTGGGCCCTTTACCCCCTTCAACCAAGTCTTTTATGTCATTAGGTACATATTGATTTATTCATATGCTTGTATGTAACCTTTTTTTTCAAATGTTTGTACATAGCTTTCCTGTAATTACTTGCACATAGTTTCTCAGTATTACATATACATAGTATTTATGTGATTGATTATACATAACTTATATCAAAAACACAAAAACATTTATATTGTATGCATTATCCATGCTTTATATTTTTACTACTATGCTAGACTTACATTTTTTGTTCTATGCTATTGTTTGTCAATTTATCTACATTACCATGCTTCACTTGATCTCCTTTGAGTGTGTGCAGTGATGTCCATCTCTTTAATTTATTCACTCTACCCATTGAGGGGGCATCCTACTTCTAAACAGACATACATTGATATACATACCCACTAGGGGCATCTTCTACATGACTACACCATTTAGGTTATGTCATTCTTACACCACAAACTCTAGTTATCATGTTGATGTACATTACTTACTAGCTTATATAGATTACTCTATCGATACTCACTAGTATGTAACACTTGTCTATTTCTTAGCATATACCTAGTCTTGTACTAACATGTCTTTCATACTTTCCTTCTTGCTTTGATTAGTTAGATGTGATTATATTTTCAATTTTTACATGCTTTACTTTATTGTTTATCATAGCTAGATTGTTTTCATTTCTTAGTTATTTTTTGTCTCTTGCATGTGCCTTAGGACATTTTATAATGTCCTTTGCTTCTATTCATGTGTGTGCCTTTGGACATTTACCAATGTCCCTTTCCTTTACTCTTCTATGTGATTGTGGATTTCACATCAACCTTTCTTGTTTCAATTATATGTGTATGTGGCATTTAAACATGCATTATATGCTTGATTGCTAGTTTGAGTGGCATGTGCCTATGTCCCTTGTTTTCTTGGCCCCTTGGCTACTCTTTTATGCTTCTTTCATCTTAATTTGCATGCTCATTACTTGTTTACTTCTCATTGTTTTCAATGCCATGTTCCACATCGTGAATTATCCTACTATCTTGGATGCCATGGTGGACATCATGCTCCATCCCTCCTTACCAACTAATAACTAACAACTAACCAAACTTCTTGTTTTAATTTTGTACATTGCACATGCTATTACATTGTTATATCTATCTAGGCATACCCTTATTGATCTAACAATCTCTTAATAAAAATTATGTTATATCTTGAGACATCTTGTTGATTATCATTGCTATATCATGTATCTTTACAACATAACATACTTGCAGGGCTCTTTCTTCTCAAGGAATTCATTTTAGGGTTTTCATTCCTACCCTCAAAAGAGGGGGAAATAAATAGGGGTTTTGTCATAGAGATCATAAATCCTAACAGTAAAAGAAAGTAGCATTCAGAATACCAAAAACAATAACCAAACATCCAAATAGTCAGAATAGATTAGAAAGATAGTGAAAATATTAGAAAAATAATTAGATTTGGCCCAAGACAATAGTGCCAAGATTGGAATATAATATTGGTGCCAATACTATCCATTTTTGACACTCATATCTAAACAATAAAATACTAGATGTTTCAGAAGCATGTAGAAAAGTAGGTTTAGCTACAATTTTGCATAGCTAGAACAATTTAGAATTAATAGTTTTTAGTACACTTTCACTCAGAGAATCTATATATATGGGGAATCATGTATGTCATGATGGCTCTCACTTCTAGTTTTAGATATGGTAGTTGATATGACTTATAGATCACAATCCATGTTCTAGACACCATTGATTGGGGGCAATGTGCATGACACATTTGTTTTATTTTCTTTCCAAGTTTAGCATCACCTAGGAATTCTTAGTAGTTACATGCCTTATTCCATCTATAAGTGGTTGCCATCATTTTGGAATGAATTTTATACAAGCTTAACTTCCACATTCTTGAGTTCCTGAGTGGCTTTCATATAAGCCTAGTGCAATAGTTTCATAATGGATTTCATACAAGCCTAATCTCCATTCTTTAGAGTGGCCAAGAATGGCCTAGTTTCTAGCATACATTCATCTATCCAATCCAAGATTTTCAGATTATAGAGCATTCATAGGCTTTAGGAGCCATCTCATATGACACACATTTCATACCAGTACCAGTTCCTAGCTTCACTTCATGGGGCAACAATGGAGCCAAAGAACTAGCTAACCTTTGTATTAGTGAGCCATATATTTAGAGGGATTAGATACACAATACAAAAATTAATCAATAGACACATGAACACCTAGCTTCACTTAGTAGGTGACGATGGAGCCAAAGGGATAGCCTTTGCATTCTTGAGCCACTTGTAAGGAATTGAGCACTTAGTTCCATTCATGATATTACTCATGGTTCAACACACATTTAATATCACTCAATATTTCTCAGTAGCATAATAGGTTTTATATTTGTTCACATGCTCAGTGAGGTGTATTAATTCCTTTCTTTTCCTCTCTCTCTTACCCAACCTTTGTACATTATTATTTTAGATATAACATATCTAGTAAGAACTAATCTACTCTTTGTTTTCTCTTATAGATTTACACTTCATAACATGTTCTCTCTATTTACACCCAACATCACATAGCTTTATGAGCTTCACCCTTGTAGGTAAGTTTAGGTATGCTTTCTATTTTCCTTTATCCTAGTATTTTGCTTTGCTGCATCACTAGAATAAAGGGGGGCAAATATAGTCATATAAAGTGCAAAAATTGGTAACTTGAACATGAATAATGACACCCAACCCATATGTCCCTCTTTATTTCTCTCCTAACCCTCTTAGGATTATTTTCACTAATTTCCAATCATCCGTAGCCTTCCAAACTTAGTCCCATCTCACTCAGACTACTCTTTCCAAAATAAATCAATCCCCTAGGTCCTATCTACTCAAGACAATAACATCACACTAAGACTATAGCATCGATGCCACTCCTATCCATTTTTGATGCTCTTTTCCAAGTCTATTTCTATCCCTAATGGCCAATTTATTTTAGTTACCTATCATTCTCCTTATCGGCTTAACATGAGTACATTCAACCCATGACCAATATATCCCTATAAAAGCCCATTCAAAATCATTTAGAAAGGGTTAGAAAAAATCACTAAGAAAGTAAGAATACAAGCAATACCACTCAAGAAATCTTCCCTTTTCTCTACATACATCAAACCAATACACTTACAAGATTATTAAAATATTTATACCAATACATCAAGTGGGAGAAGTACATATGGCTTGATCCCTCTTTAGAGTATTGGTATATAGGCAATGTGCCCAAACAAGGGGTGTGGATTCACATCCAATTAATCTTACACACACTAATCCCCTCTCTTTCTAAAAATTAGTCAAAGCATAATGGAAGTATAGGGTTTGAAGAGAAAAATCTACTCTATAGTAAGCTCTACAGACTTAAAGCTACCAAAAATTCATGGATAGGGTCACACAGACCTGGTGAATAAAACCCAAAAATCTTAGATACTCAAGATAACATCGACATAGGTAGACTATAGTGTTGGTGCCACTCCTATCCACTTTCGATGCTATTATCCAATCATAAAACAAAGGTTAGATATTAGTTTATGATAGTGTCCCAATCTTGCACAATGAATTATAGCCTCTATCTCAATTGGATCAGTCAATTTCTAGCTAAGTCTTATTTTCTTTCCCTTATTACTATTTTTAGAAAGATTAAAATTGGAATCAAATTTCATAAATCAGTAGCTTAATAATTGCATATTTTTTTATTGATTTTATTACTTAGACCCTTTAACTAAATTAGGAATAGTACACTAATATTTTCAAAAAATTTAAATTAATGATCAATATTTTGGGCCCTTGATGGAATTAACACTATTAATTTATTATTTTGAATTACTATGATTACACTATTTGACACAAACAAGATTGGCTAACTTGGATAGATTGCATAGATTAGTTATACTTGAGTTGTGTGATTGAGATTTTATGCTTTTAATGGACTTGAAAAATTTCATCTTATACCAAATATGGGTCATGATCACCCTCTAATCCCATTATTCACATTTCCAAGGTTTATTTTTGAATCTATCTCCAATGCCATAGCTAAAAAGCATCTCTACCAAGACAAACTACCAAGGGGCAACACAATTGCATTGTCATACAAGTGTACTCTTTCCTTGCTCTCTTTACTTCAAGTTTTTTTTATAATTATTCAATTTTATATTATATTCACTAATTACACATATAACATGCCATTGGTTGTAGGTCAAATGCATACAATAAATTTAAGTGGGCTCAAGCAAAGATAAGGTGTGTTCTACATAAGGTATGATTTTTTCCCTTTAACCTAGTAATTTCATTCTTATGCATTACTAGAATAAATAAGTAGTGGGGGAGGGGGAGGGGGAGGAGGAGAGGGTGGGGAAAATTTAAATTCTTAAATATGGATTTTTATGTCAAACTAATCTTATACACTTGACAAATATATATCAAGGATCTACCCTTCAATTTGACCTTCTTTTTAGCCAAAAAGCTTGCACTCACCATCTCAATAGGTATAATTAATTATTTCTTAGTCCAAACCTAATTATTCTAATTATATAGATCACCTGTAGCCACAAAACACCTAAAATATGATATATCCTTCACTATCAGTTACAAAACTTCAACAAATTTCCTCCATCCTAGACAATTGCATTTAGGGTAGGATAGTAACGAATAAAGCAAAAGTATCCCCTATTCTTGGTTCTGCCTTAGGATCACTGGGAAAATCTTATGCAGATGTGGCTGCTTACGAAGTTGGAATACATGATGCGAAACTTCAAGCTGTTGTTGGGAGACAACGCATCACTCTAGTAAGTGCTTTAAATCCTGTCAGGGTCAATCTAGATCCAAAAACTATTGAAGCAATCTTTAATCGTGTAGAGCATTTTTCAAAGTTTGGGGCAATCTATAGATTTCCTAGTTACTGGCCGTCCCTGGTAGATCTACATGGCTGGATCTCCAAAACATGGCTGCCACTGATGGATGGAAATGTTGAAATTTTCCCTTGTGTTAAAGGTTTTTTCATAGCTTTATTCCAAATTTCTAAGGAGAGGAAGACTATTCTGTCCAACAGTAATCTTTTATTACAGGGTAAATACCCTCTTATGGCCAAACAGTGGCATAAGGATTTCAACCCTCTCATGGAGACCTTCAATAAGATCCTTGTCTGGGTCTGGCTCCCTAATCTACCGATACATTTATGGCAAGAAGCGGTGTTTAAAACCATCATAAATGCTTTAGGAGATTTTTTATATGAAGATGATGAAACTAAGAATTTTTACTGCACGACATGTGCTCGCATTTTGGTTGAGGTGGATGTTTCTAAGGGCCTTCCAGAGGTGATTTGCCTGGACTCCCCTAGGGGTTCTTGGACGCAAATGTTAGATTATGAAGGTTTACCTTTTCGATGCAGAAAGTGTCACCAGACGGGGCATGTAGCAGTCCGGTGTATTGTAGGGAAATCCAAACCAAGGAGTTCACCTGCATGGTGGTCAGATGCTGAACATGAACACTATTTTGCTAATCAACCTGATGATGTTTCGACTGATTCAGAGAATGAGAATGAAATGAGTATTCATTCTAAATCGATGGAACAGGTGACTCCACTAGTGACTGATCCTGTTGAAGGTACTGAGGAGATTGGAGATGGTGTTCTCTTAGAACTGATTATTGAGGAGGTGGTGGTTCCTTCATCTATTTTGAAGGTTTCTCCTAGGAGCCAAAAGTTGGCTTGTTCTCATAAGGATTTTGCTGAGGCTTTAACGCCCCCTGGACTTCAAGGTTCATGGCCTTCTGAGGACTGGGTTGCTGAGGCAGCTAAGGTAGAGGATGGGTGGACAGCTGTTAAGAGGAAGAAGTCTAAGCCTTTGGTCCCTCCTCTAGATATGAAACTTTGGTCTTGTAAGAAATAAGTTTATTGTTTGTCTAGCTCTTGGCTGTTGTTTTCAGATTTTTGGTAAATCTGGTTTTTCTGTTGTAGGTTCCAGGCTATTTTGTATTCTGGAAGTGCTTAAGGCTTATCTTTCTTCTAATGTATAAGGGTTTCGGGGCCCCTTCAAAACCTATTTTTACCTTAATATAAAACATCAATGCTATTTTCCCTTCTCTAATGCAAGTGTCCTTACCCTAAAAAAACTCAAATTTTCAAATCTTTCAATGTGTATGGGTCAGCCTAAGAATGTAATTAACCTTTCCATGAGGATTATTTCAAAATATCTAGTATAAATACAAGTCAAAGCCAATTAATTTAGACATATATAAAATACCAAAAAAGTGCCTATCCAATCCCAATCAATACATTTCAAAACTAAAATATTATTCCCTGTTCATCCTTATTTTTAGATAAAATATAGGATTAGTCATACTATAGGTCTGAAGCACTCAAAAGACAACCTATGAGCCATCTTTTTAAAGCTACAAGATCAGTCACTATATTCATCTTCATATAGTATATTTCACCCTTGTGCACACACATCTCCACTCATAATGGATCACTACAAAAGTTTAAGGCTCTCCTTAGATTATTGGATATGTAGGTAGTAGTCATTGATAGAGGGTTCTTTGAGGTTAGCTTGACACCATGAGCCCACTAACCCATTTTTGGCAAGATAACCTAACCTAAGGTGAGGAGCTAGGGTTTAAGCTATAAATAGTCATCAATAACCTATGTGTGAGATCAAGATACATCAAATGAAAGCTAAAATAAAAACCAAAAATATATAGGTGATCACATATTGATACATTGAACATTCCATACATGAAATTTGCATCAAGATTCATATAGTAGCATTGATGTAAGTGCCCATATGGTGACACAAGTGTCAATGAATAAAGAAAGAATATTTTAATAATATGATGATTGGTTCCTAAACACTAAACAAATTTTTTCCACACATGTAGATATCAAATAAATCTATGCATGATTGCATAATATACGTATTTTATTTGTGATTGTGTAATTAAAATACTATTTGGCATTGTACTTTTTATATTTATTATTTTTATGAATCAACATTGAAATTGAATATCATAAACCAAATTATTTAATTATACTAATTTAAGGATTTGGTTACATCACTATTGAATATCCTATTCATTCTAACTCTTAATTTACAAAAAGGGTTAAATGGGTTATTGGTCGTACATCTTCTTGTTTAAGGGTTTGAAAAAATTAATTTGCATTTTTTAGATATCTAGAAGAATGACCTACATCTGTAGTGTATTTCATTAGGGTTTGTTAAGTATTATTTTTTGTGGTGAGGATATTCTTCATTCATATCATAAATATTATAATAATAATTTCTTATATTTAATCTACATTGATGGGTTTCATTGCAAGTTTCATCCACACCCAAACTCACAATCCAGGATCAAATCATGTTTTAAAGTCACATTATTCGATTTTATCCTCTAATATTTTTGACTTGGTTTTGGATATAAATCCTATATTAATAAAATAATTAAATAGAGGATTTTACATAAATATTTTAATTCAGTTCACCTTTCCTGAGTTATTAGATTTTCATTAGCCACCGATAGTTTCTCTAGAATGCAACAAGGCTATAACTTGCATCACATTGATTGAGTTTTATAGTTATTCAATTTACTTCAATTTTTATAGAAAAATTAAATTTTCCATGTTAAAATTATAATTCATAATAATTTTTTCAACCTCATTTCAATCAATCCTCCTCGATGCATTCAAACATCGAACACATTGCATAGGATTTTGACTACAACATAATTGCACTATGAATTTGAACAAAATTTACCTTAACTTGGACTTGTTCCTCCACCTTGGATTAAATTTAGAATATTAAAAGATTATCAACTCAATTAAATCAATTATGACAATCAAAAAATATATTGACTATCCATTTCACTTCAAAACCACTTCCATCTTTTGGTTTCAATAAATGAGTCTAGTTTTATGTTTATGTTTTTATGAGTTTATTAATGTCATATATATATTTTATTAGTTTTGTTAATTATGCCTTTTGTTTATATGATAGATTAGATTTAGTTTTATATTATTCTATTTTAATTTAATAAATATAATATTTAATTATATTTTATGAATAAGTCTATTATCTATGTCAATAATTAATTATTATATATATTGAAAGTGTCAATTGGATTTTTTCACCCATGTCAACACTAAGGGGGTTTGATGCAAGAACATCACCTAAGAAGACTTTTGACTTATAATTTGTCTAATTTTTTGATTTTCATGATTATTTTAAGTCTTATGAGTCTTTATATATCAATAAATAGTCATTTATAGGATTTATGATGCATTCTAAGGTCTAAAAGCCAAATTTTGGACTTTCCCACAAAAATAGTCAATTTAAAAATTTGAATTTATTTCAAGTGTTATAGGGACTTATTAATTATTTATTAAGGTTATAATGTTTTAAATAAATGTGTTTTTGGAGGATTTATACATATGTATGGTCCTTAATATCTTGGCACTTTCCTAGTCATGATTTCCATGTTTCAATCTTGTCTAATGCCCAAGCATGTTGACCTATCAACACTTCTACATGGATTGGAGAACATGAAGAAATAGATAGAGATATTGTAGGTGATAAGTATGGTGTATAATTTATAATATTTTTTCATGGATCTATGTATAAGTAAGTAAACTAATATAAATTCAAGGATAGAGCAAGAAAATATCAAGTTTTCATTAAACACTACTTGTTCTAAAGAATTTTGTGTGTGAAATGACATCAATGAATATAAGAATGATTTAAGAGAGTATTTATGATTTCCCATAATATTATTGTTATGTGATTATTAATACATTGTTTTTTAATTTGAAAATAGTGTATTTTTTTACTAATATATAAGTTAAGGTCATAATACATGGTTCAGTCAAGTTTGGGAAGACTCTGTTTTGACACAGGCTGGTTAATGAAATTGGATGCATTTTTTGGAGTTGATTCAAGTGACTAGAATGATTAAAGTATAGTATAAATTTTACACTTGATGAGAGTGTTATTTTTGAATGCTCAAAATAGACTCAGAGTTTAATATTTAACTCAGACCTTCATACAAGTTGACACAATCCTAGAATTAGACACAAAATTCTATAAATTTACATTTAAGAGTATTATAATGCTTGTTAAAAACCAAATAACTATTTTGGAAGTTGAAAAAAAAATTAGACACTAAAAAATATTCATAACCATTTAGAAGTTATTTAAATTCAAAATAGTCCCTTTTGATTGTTCTCAGACACTTACAGACCTATTTAACCCTGAACTAGTGTGTAGAACTTAAAACTTGAATAGAATTTGTTTCTATTAGTAAATATTATTAAAAAAATTTAATCAAAGTTAATTTTAATTTATCTCAAATATTAATGATGTTTTGGAACTATAATATACCATATAGTATAAAAATCCAGAAGTGGTAGTGCATGAGCCTAATGAGATCTAATTGACATAATTGTTATGTGAATTGGAAGACTTCCCTTGAGATTATTGACTTAAAATTTTAGGAAAAGTTATAATGGGATAAAGGGTACTCAAAAATAATTTTATTCTATCTTTAACCCCTGCATATTTTTTAAAACAACAATATTTGTACTTAGGAAGGGCTACAAGAGACTAGGCCTAAAGAAAAAAATTTATGTTTTGAATTGTAAATTCTCTCTCCCTTAACATAAAAGTGGTATTAGAGTAGGTTAAATATATAAATGAGGATTTAAGTATGGTGAAACTCTTTGATGTTAAGGAAAATTTGTTTTTTTTCCTGATTAGTTGAATTAAGAAGCCAAAATGCCACCTAGATGGAACCCAAGAGGAGGTGGAAGAACATGTATCCAAATGGGAGATGATATCTTGGAGGAGTTAAGAAACCTATAGGTAAATTTTGATGCAAGGCTTATAGTAGTAGAGGCCAATAAAATAATAAGAGTTATATTAGGGGATATTAGTGATAGATAAAAATAAATACCAACTCTATAAGAGGAAAAATAAATTGAAGAGCATAAGGAAGAAGGAATTGATAAACTACTAAAAGTAGTGATTGACAGGGGTCTCAACAAAAGATAGAACTTCCCACTTATGTAGGCAGTTTAGATGGTGAGGAACTCACTAAATAGATTACAGAGTTAGATAAATATTTTGATTATGAAAATGTACTAGATGAAAACAAAGTAAAATTTTCTTGCATAAAACTAAAGGGACATGTAGCCCTTTGGTTGGATTACATACATGATCAAAGGAGGAAGAAAGGTAAATCCAAGATCAAATATTGGGATAGGATGGTATCAAAATTGAAGGATAAATGTTTTCCTACTAACTATCATACAAATTTATTCAAGAAATTATAAAATTTGAATAAAAAATAGATGGGTGTTAAGGAGTATACTAAGAGGTTATACAAGTTGACAATCATATCAGGACATGTAGAAGATGATGTTGAGAAGATTTCTAGATATATTAATGGATTAAGATATAATATTCAAGATTAACTCATCTTAGTCATACCAAAGACACTTGAGTAATGTTATCAATATACTTTAAAGGTAGAGGATAAGTTAAATAAAGGCATACTAATAAAAATAAGGGCAACGGTATAAGTTATAGAGGCATAGGACAACAAGGAGGAAGAGGTACATATCAAAGGATAAATTTAGAACCAAGTACCTCTCAAGAACATTCATCTACTTTAAGAGGTGGATTCAAAGGAATAATACCTTATTTCATATGAGGATACACATAAATAGGATGATGATTTAATGGGTTCATTGGTAAATATTTTAAATACAATAAATTTGTAGGTTATAGATTTTGGGAATGTTGAGATAATTCTCAAGATTGCAGCTCTAAAATGAAATTAAACTTCAAGTAGTCTAATTAGAGGAAGAAAATGTGGATTCTATATATCATGTAGAAGAAATAGAAGCTAGTGAGTCTTTACTGATGAGGAGGGTAATGATAAAACCACCCAAAGAGAAAGAGCCTGCCCAAGGAAAGACATTATTCAAAAAAACTTGTAAATCCCAAGGTAAGTGATGCAAATTGGTAATCGATTTAGGTAGTGATGATAACCTAGTATCAGTAAAGATGGGAGAAAATATTTGTTTAAAGAGAATACCACATCCAAATCCCTAAAAGGTCTCATGGATTTAGAAAGGGTAAAAATTTATTGCAAATAAATAAGATTAGGTAGATTTTTAGATTGGAGGATATAAAGAAAAGGTTTTATGTGACATAGTGCTAATGGATGTGTGCCATGTGCTCCTAGGGAGGCCTTAACAAGATGATATAAAGAGTATTCATAGTGGAAGAAAGAATGTTTACACCTTGGAGAAGGATGGCATAAGTCATACACTATTTCCTCTAAAAGAATAATAAAATGGAAAAAGGACTAATGCATGTGTTATGATGGTGAGTGAGAAAGAGTTCTTAAATTCTATGAAAGAGGAAGAGCTAGGTTTTGGAATGGTAATCAGACCAAGGATGGTTTTAACATCCATAAAGTTGAATGAGTTACCTCAAGAGGTATAAAATATGTTGGAATATTTTTTTGATATTGTGGTAGATGAGCTACCCAATGATTTACCACCTATTAGGAGTTTAGTCACCATATTAACTTTGTACTAGGTGCAAGTTTGCCCAACAAAGCTACTTACAAGATGATCCCTCAATAAAATGCATAAATTGAGAAGAAAACATAAGACCTCTTAGGTAAAGGACTAATCAAAGAGAGCCTTAGCCCATGTGTAGTACCAACTATACTAGTGCCAAAGAAGGAAGGAAATTAGAGAATGTCCACTGACTCTAGATCAATTAACAATATTATAATAAGGTATAGTTTTCTTCTTCCAAAAATTGAATATTTAATAGACTATTTGAGTGGTTCTCACTATTTCTCTATGATGGATCTCAAAAGTGGTTATCATTAGATAAGGATAAGGGAAGGAGATGAATGAAAAACTACCTTCAAGACTAAAGAGGGGATGTATGAGTGGATTTTTATGCCATTTGATCTCATTAATAACCCAAGCACATTCATGAGACTCATGAATGGTGTCTTAAAGCCTTTCATTGGTAAGTTTGTTATTATATATTTAGATGATATATTGATTTAGATTATAAGAAAATAAGAGCATCTTCAACACCTAATAATGGTGATGCAAAAATTTCAAGAGGAGAGGTTATTTATCAAACTTAAGAAGTGTTTTTTTATGAAGACATAGCTAGTATATCTCAGTTTTGTGATTTCCCAAGGTGTTTTGAAGATGGACAAAGACAAAGTGAAAGCCATCATTGATTGGCCAACTCCCAAGATAGCTTATGATGTAAGAAGATTCCATCACTTATCAAGATTTTATATGAAGTTTATCATAAATTTTAGTGGGATTTGTGCACCCATCATTGAAACTATAAGAGGAGATAAAAATAAATTTGTGTAGACTGATCTTGCTGAGAAAAAATTTCAATTTTTGAAGAAAATAATTATATGGAAACCTATGTTAGCACTTCATAAATTTAATATAATTAAGGTCTTTTAAGTTATGTGTGATGCAAGTGGGGTGGCCATTGGATCTGTCCTAAGTAAAAAAGGTAGACTTGTAAAATACTTTCATGAGAAGTTAAATGAGGCCAATAAAAATTATTCTACTTATGATTTAGAGTGTTATGTTATGGTTCAAGCTTTAAGGAAGTGGAGGAACTATTTAGTACCAAAAGAGTTTATCATATTCATAGGTAATCATGAAATTTAATTCATAACCATTTAGCCTAAAATAAATTAAAGGCATATGAAGTGGATGGAGTACTTGCAAAACTTCACTTTTGTAAAGGGCCAAACTAACAAGGTAGAATATGTTCTAAGCAGAAGAGACTTACTCATAAGATAAATTCAGATTGAGAATGTAGGAATAGATTCACTTAAGGAGATGTATGAAATATATTTAGACTTATAAGAAGCATAAAAGACTTGAAAGCATCCAGCTACCAGAAATAAAGAGCATTGGATGGAGTACATGATACATGATGTTTTTTTGTTTAAAGGATTTTAACTTTGTGTACCAAGGATTTTCATGAGAGAGAATTTCATCAAGGAAAATCATTATGTTAGTTTAGTAGGTCATTTTGGTCTTGACAAGACCTTGGATTAGCTAAGTAGTCACTATTATTGGCCTAGAATGCAAACAAATGTAAGGATGTTTGTAGGAAGAAGTAGGGTATGCCAAATTTTCAAAGGAAAAAACATTAATGCAGGTCCTTATCAACCCTTAGTAGTTATAAATATACCTTAGGACTACATTAGCATAGATTTTTTAATAGGGTTACCAAGAAATCAAAGAGGGCATATGTCCATTTTTGTAGTAGTGGATAAATTTTCAAAGATGGCACATTTTATACCCTGAAAGATAACTAATGATGCTACTCATGTAGCTAACTTGTTTTTAAAAGAGGTGGTTAGATTTCATGGAATTACATTGATTATTATCTTAGATAAAGATACTAAATTTATGGGGCACTTTTAGAAGACCTTATGGATGAAATTGGGAACAAAATTTAAATTTAGTTTAGCCTACCACCCTTAGATTGATGGACAAACTGAGGTGTTAAATAGAAGTTTGGGTAAGTTGTTGAGGTTTTTAACAAGGGATAGTCATAAATAAAGGGATTTAGTCATATACAAGTAGAATTTTCCTATAATGACTCACCCAAAAAAACACATAAATAAGTCCATTTTAAGTTGTATATGTTATGCACGCAAGAGGAGTCTTTGAGTTAAGAGATCAAGGTAAGATGGATAAAAGAAGTACTAAGGGAGAAGATTTTGATATTACTATGAAAGAGGTGCATGAATAAGTTGAGAAGTAATTAGAGTTGAGTTTAGAAAAGTATAAGCAATATACAAACCTTACGAGAAGAGAAGTCAGTTTTTAGGTTGGAGACATGGTGTTAGCTCATTTGAGGAAGAAAAGGTTTCCAAAAGGTGAGTATAACAAACTGAAAATAAACAAGATTGGCCCTTTCAATGTCATTAAGAAGTTTTCTAACAATGCATAAGAGATAAAATTGCCTAGTGGTGTGGGAATCTCTTCCATATTCAATTTTGAAGACTTGTATCCATTCAAATAATGGGATGTTAGTGGTCAAACAATTGGAAATGAAGAAATAACAGTCAAAGAATGGGTAAATCAGTTACCACAAGCCAAGAAAGAGGAATTAGAACTCATCTTGGGTAAGAATGTTAGTAAGAGAGCTAGATGAAAGGAATATCATCAATACTTGGTGAAGTTGAAACATCATCCTATAGACGATTAAAATTGGATTATATAATATAACATCATGAATCATGGAGGTACTCTTGAAGACCTAATGAATAGAAGTTCATGAGTCAATTTTTTTGATCCTATGGAGTATGATGCATGAACATCACCTAGGAAGGCTTTTGATTTATAGTTTGTCAAATTTTTGGATTGTCATGAGTAATTTTATTATTAGGAGTTTTTAGAGTTAAATATATTCATTTATAGGATTTAGGATGCATTCTAAGGTTTGAAAACCAAGTTCTAGACTTTCCTTCCAAAATAGTCAATTTAAAAATTTGAATTTCTTTCAAGTGATATAGGGACTTATTCATGATTTGGTAAGGTTATAATGTTTAACTTCATGTGTTTTTGTATCATTTAGATATATGTATGGTTATTAATATCTTGGCGCTTTCCTAGTCATGATTTCCATGTTTCAATCTTGTCTAACACCCAAGCATGATGACCTATCAAGATTTCTACATGTATTATAGAAAATCAGGAAGAAATTAGAAATATTTTAGGTGGTATATATGGTGTATAATTTAAAAGATTTATTAATGTATATATTTATAAATAATTAAAATAAAATAACTTCAAGGATAGAGTAAGAAAATATCAAATTTTCAATAAACACTGCCTATTCCGAAGAATTCTTTGTGTGAAATGACATCAATGAATAAAATAATGATTTAAAAGAGTATTTGTGAGTTACCATAGGATTCATAGTATGTGATTATTAATATATATTTTTTATTATTTTAAAATATTTTTTTTTTTACTAACCTATAGGTTAAGGTCACAATACATGGATTAGACAAGATTAGGAAGACTCTATTTTGACATAGGATGGATAACGAAATTAAATGCATATTTATGAGTTGATTCAAGTGATTGGAATTATTAATGTATAATAAAATTTTTATAATTTATGAGAGTTTTATTTTTAAATTATCATAATATATTCAAATTTCAACATTTAACTCATACCTCCATACGAGTTGATGCAGGTTAGAAACTAGACATAAAATTTTGCAAATTTACACTTAAGAGTCTTTTAGTGCTTGTTGAAAACCATACAACTATTTTTAAATTTGAAAACAAGTGGGTCAGGCCTCCCTTTTGATTGTTCTCAAGCACCTACAAGCCTGCGTAACCCTGAACTAGGATTTGGAACTTGAAACTTGAATAAAAATTATTTCCAGTGGCCAATAATATTGAAATTTTGTAATATAAGGTAATTTGACTTGATATCAAATATTCATGAGTTTTTTTAACCTTAATATACCATACAATATGTAAATCTAGAAGTGGTAATGCATTAGGCCTATGAGACCTAATTAATAGAATGATTGTGTGAATTGTAAGACTTTCCTTGAGAGTGTTGGCTTGAAATTTTAGGTTAATTTTTAAGGGAATAAGTGGTATGAAAGAATATTTTTAGTTTTTCTTGAACCCTTGTATATTATTCAAACCAATAATCTTTGTGCTTAGGAAGGGCTACAAGAGACTAGGCTTAACGAATAAATTTTGTGTTTTGAATTGCAAACTCTCTCTCCCTCTGCATCAGGGGCATTAGAAATATTTATTATATACATGTTATATTATTATATGTTACAATTATTTACATATTATGTCACCTATTGATGTGTTATAGTGTGATGATCTAAGGTTAAAATCCTATATATGTAGCTGATAGGTTATTGAATAATATTATTGGATTATGACTGACATAATGAGAGTTTATCTCAGACCACTTTAAAAAATTGTATCAAAGTACATTTATTATGAGGTATTTAATATTTTTTCATTATTTATATCAACATGGACATATAATGACTATGAAGTGAAGATCGCGTACAAGCCCTATTGTTTGTTTGTCCAACATTATTGAATTTTTATGTCAACATATATGCATTGAAAATCATGTGAAATTTTTGATTGAAATCATCATTCACTTGCATTGCTTCATGTTTCCACTATTTTAATTCTATTCACAATCTCCATTATGTTAAGCATATCATTAAAAAAAATATTGAGTCATACAGAAGAGTTTTATAATATATTTTATTTACATAGGTTAAAAATTATAATCCATATAAGCTAGGCCATGTAATTTGTTTGAGGCATATGGTTGTTGGCCATATATATTATTACATAAGAGTTCAAAAAATTAAATTTACATTTTTTAGATCTATAAAATAAATTCATACTTTAGACAACTAATTTTCACCATTTAGTGTCAAAATTAACTTTGACACACTAACACTTCACCATCATCAATTTGAATTCATATTAACATTATTTCCCTCTAAATTATGAATAATTAATTTAATTATGCACACCTATTTCCTCTAAAACTAATTAAAAAAAAAAATTTCTACCTCATTTAGACATCCTCCACATTTGTCTCAATCAAATGTTGACTCATCTAACCACCTTCCTCAACTTCCTCAACCAACTTATGAGTCATCAATTGAATTTTCAACCATCTTGACCCATTCATGTTGAGTCACTCAACTACCAACTAACTCTCACCTTTCTTCTTAACATATGGGAACTAGTCATCATCCATTAGGATGAGGACTCAAATCCAACCGTTGATTATTTTAATTTTTAATAAATTTCAATTATTCTTAACTATTCATATTATTATCTTCAAGTCTCTAAATTGACATGAAATCTTTCAATCAAATCATCCACCTTCAATATATGAAACTATAGTGAATTATCCTTTCTAATCCATTGAGATCAAAGTAATTTATAACCACACACTACCCAATTCCCTTTGTTTGGAGAAGAGTTGATCAACCACATGCATCAAGAAAGAAAGAGAAAATCTAACATTAATCACACAATGGAGAAGTTAATGAACAAGCATTGTGTGTTTTTTAATTATTTCATTAGTTATATTTATTTTTATTATTTTTGCTTTCTTAAGAGATTCATGTATTTTATGTAGGATTACATTATGTTTTATCTTCTTATTAATATTCCAAATTTCACACTATACATTATAACACGCTTGATGATATCATTCCCTCATATTTCACATTAATAAGTGAATTTAGGAAGTTAATTAAGTTTATTTTGATTATTTTTCTTGTGTACATTAATTTAACCTTTGTTTTATAAACTTCCATTTGTAGTTATAGGTATGTTTTTTGAAAGTCTAGACTTGTATGTTAACTTGCATAACAATGAAATCAAAGACATTTACAAAAAAATTATTAAGTCAAATAGAAAATTTATTTATATGGAAAAATTAATCATATTTTTAAATTTTTCATATTTTTTGATTATTTTTGTGTATGTTTTAATTGCCAAACCCCTTTCTATTTCCATTATGCCATTTGTCTATTCTTCTAATTTTTGTTTCAACTATTTTTTTAAAATAATGAAATCATTATGGGAAACAATAAAATCATCAAAGGAAATAATGAAATTATAATAAACACCAAAATAATTCAAAACAACAATTAAATTATTGAAGTAAATAATGAAATCATTCAAAATAGTGAAATAATTCTTTGAGTATCTGCTTTCCATTTTTTGTTTTTATGTTATGTAATTTTTTTCTGCTAACGAATTAATTGTTTACTCTAATTGTGTGATAATAAAATCATTCCAAAGGATAACATTTTATATTTTTCCTCTATTATTTTATTGTATTTTTGGATAATTTTGTTGGTTGCCTTGCTCTTTCATCTTTCAAAAACTTCTAACAGGTTTTTTATAGGCCACTATTCTAAGCTTAAAGAAACAAAACAAATAAAAAATAAATTTTCTTAGTTTCTATTTTATTTTTTCTTATATTTTTAGTTTTTTACTAGTCTTATCATTTCAATTTTTTGAAATTAATCATTTTATCATTTATTTTATATAGTAATTATCTCACATTTTCATTTTGATGTTAATTAAACCTCCTTTTCATTTCAATTGCTTTGCTTGTATGTGTTATAAGGTTATATATGCTCTTCCCTTCATGTCACATTAGTGATGATACTTGGGAATTGAAAAAAATATTCTAACTTTTATGTTACCCAAGTTGTGCTTGTATGCATGTTCTTTCCTTGACATCACAATGGTGACAATACATGGGAATAAACTATAAGCATTACTTGTTGATTTATATTTTTATAGGGGCATTATCAATCGTAGATTTCATAACCATATGGTATGCCAAGCCCTATATACTAGATGGGTATATAGATTGAGTTTAAATTATTTTAAAGGCCTAAAACATGATTTGTTTTAAGTTGGATTCCATATATCAATACCCATGGTTTCAATAGTTGTCTCAAAGTTTTTATTTTTTGACATCAACCTACTAAAATATTATGGATGGGTTGGACACATTAGGGTTAGACCCATATATGTGCATTTGCTAAATAAAATTATTTCATGGTATTATGCCTCACATACCAAAATTTATTTAGAGAACTCCCCTTCGACAATTTTATGAAAATATTAAGCTTAGGTGATTTATTTTACTATATAACTTTGGTGCATAGGTTAGCAATTAACAATGAGAAGATACTTCCCACGTACCCTTAAAACCAGGTTTAGTGGGTAGTAGTAATGATTATTATTTCATATTACATGATTTTAAATATTGGTTCTACATGATTCAATGAGAAAAATGTAACAATGAAATCCCAGAATTTGTTCAAGACCTTTATCCTAGTTTTATCCATTTTTGTGAATTGCATATGTGTTTAAAATAGGAACTTGTTTTTTTACCTCTTTATGAAATCGAAGTGTTAAAATATTTTTGATTGAAAATAAAAATTTTAGTTTTAAAACTACGTCAAAATCATATCCAAAGTTTAAAAATCAAAATCCTAAGTTATAAAAATTCAAAACTTGCTGTCAATCATGTTACTTTTTAGTCTTGGTCTTTCATCTTTGTATTTTTGAATCAAGCCTTTTTATCCATGTCTCCTATCACTAGGTACATGGCTATGTTGAAAAACCATAGGTTGAGGAAAGACACTTTTGGTAATGACCCTTTTAACTTACGTAACCAAGAACATTGAGTTAAGATCCATGAAATCCTTGATAATGAGGAAAAAGAGGGACCTTACCAAAAAGAGAATAGCCCTAGAGCCATCTTACCCCCTTCTCAAATAACTAAATATATCCTAGCCAAAAAATATGAGGTCTTTATCCACGCTTTGAGTTTAGGGGCTAAGCTTCCTTTGGATTTTTAATAATATATTGCACATCTATTTATCCACCATTCTAATTGAGGAGCATAGGTTAAGGTTTCAATAATTTCTTTGGAGATATGGATCCTATTTTGTGGAGAAGTATTTTAGATGCATAGATAAGTTACATAGCCTAGAGATAACTTATCCTTATTATACTTACATACCAAAACAACATCTTGTAAAGTGCCTTGGCCAAAGGAGAGATTGAGGCTTGGCAGGTTCATCTTCAAAGGTAAGTATTCCTAACTTTGTTCCTCCTTTGTAAGAGTAGATATATTTGCATTTTTATTTCTCTCCTATGTAGTAGATTTTTACCTATACATATATTAATTAGGATTATCCTATGAATGTTTAATTTTGATGTTTATTACCTCCACTTTGTGCCTCAAGATTTAATTAGCACTAGATTAGACTTTACTTTCCTTTGATATACTTTTTGAATATGAAAACATAAGATCTAGCTAGGGTTATTACATAGTGTTTCTTGAATAGAGGCTTTAAAACCCTCTCTAGTGATGTTATTGTGGTAAGATATTCCTTGGTTTGGTTTAATAGATCCATCCTATTCATGACCCCAAATATCTAATGTATCAACAAACATAAGTATAAGTAAGATTATATTCTCCAAGCTAGGATTGATTAATAGATCAATTACATTTCCTTTTGTATACATTCTCATGAACTTGATGTGAATCAAAACCTTGTAGGTTTTATTTCACACTTTCATTTTATCATTATATTATATATTTATATTTTTAGTATTGTATTAAACATGTCAATATAGTTCTAACAATCTATGCACAAGTTTAACACATAGTGATGCAGGAGCATCTATAATAGCTTCATGGAGGACTAGTTGAGGTCATCAAACATGCAAATTCAAATGATGTTCTAGCGTGAAGTTGAATTCAACTTCAAATTCTTGTTTTCCCTCCAAATTGTATTTAGATTTCAAACATTTACCTTGAGAGTAAATGTAATTGTCAAAAGTGAAAAGTGAAAAGGTAAAATTAGGTAAGAGAGAATCCCCATGTTGGAAGCCAATCTTGGCTTAAAGAGAAAATGAGGGGAGTGGTTGAAATCTTTCAACTGTAAGATATTAGTTGAGATAAATATTCTCCAAATTAGTATATTGGTTGGATTGTAAATCTTTCTTGTTGGTCTTAGTGCCCAAGTTGGGCGTAGGAGAGAAGAGACTCTTTCAAAAAGAGTAATATATGTATTCTGTTGGATTTCATAGAGAGGGAGAATCTCCTTTAGGGAGAGGAGGAGTCATGAAGGCCATTCAACCTATATTATCTTGTTTTGACTCATGGCAATGAAAGCGATTCCCTATTTCTAGAAAAGCTGAACATTAATTATTAAGATATGGATGTGTTTTTCTTTCATTTCTGTGCATAGCCAGAAAGGAGCTCGCAATTGGACCAAGATAAGAATAGATGGCATGATATATATAGTTTCTAGACAACACCATCCAAGATGGACATGGCAGATATCCACCATCTGTCTTGAATGTAAGAGGTAAGTCTATTTTGTTCATTCTTGTTTGTAGAGACCGAGCCCATGTAAAAAAAACCATGACAAGATTATTTACAAAGGCTAAGTCATGGGAAACTAGAAAGACATTATTTTTATCCCAATCTATAAGATGGATGTGTTTCTCCATTTCGTGCAAATTTGAGTCTCGATGAATAAAGGATATTGGCATGCAGTTGAGTCATGATGGGATCACACAGTCTTGAATAAGGACGTCCTCATCTATAAAATAGAACCATAGTTTCCAAAGGATTGAGGGGCCAAGGAGATGCCATTCGAATGAAAAAGGGTTGGGCCTTTCATTTTTTTACATAGCTTTCTAGCCATTGAAGGGTCCAAATAGAAGGAGCTCGTGAGAATGGCCAAAGGAGAACACTGTTGCTCCTTCAGTCTATGGTAGAGCTGTTAAACCACGACTGGATGAAGTTACAGGGTTTGAATGTAGCAAAGGACCATTGATGTTAGATTTGAAGCATCAGTTTTGGAAAAACCAAGGTGAGGAGGATCCATATAATTTGTTCCTCTATTTGAGTCAGAGTTGAAGTCGAGTCTATCTTGTTCTTCTATTTGTTATGTAGAGTCGATATGGAGATGCATCTATACTAAAGATGCATAATAGTCTGTTTCCAACCCGATCGTTAGCTAATAGCCTTTTGCAACTACTACACACATTTGTAGGAACTCAATACATTGATAATGTGGTGTTCTTTCCTGGCAGTGGTCGTCCATGTGCTACTAAACTTCTTGTTGGTCTTCATCTTCTGTCTCAATGTGTAGGTGGTTGCCATCGCTACATGGTGCATGATTTTTACAGACATAACATGGGATATGTTATAGTTATGTCAAAGATGAAAGATAGTTTATATTATCCCAGATCACATATATAAGGATACTCGAATCTAGTTCTCCATATAAAATGGTCTTATGTGAATAAATATAACACAAAGTTTTTGAATATTCTAATCCCTATTTGCAGTTTGATGACAACGCATCACATAGTCACTCCAAAATGACTCTATCATGTCTATGTAGGTCTTCTCTAAATATAGGTGAATTGATCAATTATCTTGGTATAATATTTTTTTAGTTATAAATTTGCATACATAGTCTAACCAATTAACTCTGGTCACAACTTATTTTTTAGCACATAGGTTTTGTAAACGTTGTCAAACCATTTGAATCTATTATTAGAATGTTTGAATCAAAACTTAAGCATCACAACATAGAATTTTTCAATATAAACATTTTCAAACCCACCAAGATTCATTCTTAACTTCTTTGAAATTTCAATTTTTCCTTTTTAGTACTATTTTTCACAAGTTTGCAATCTATAAAATTGTATCCCTACAACCAACTAGGTCAAATCACTCAACATATTTTTGTACTCTATTTTCTATCTTGAAGACACAATCAACTTATTCTATTGTGTTCTTTCAGATCTTGCTTTCATAAAATAGTAGTGACCCAATCGACTATATTTTGAATTGTTTGCTTATAGTATTTCCTGAACTGATTCTATACTCTTCACAATTAAGGAATTAACCTCTTTTTAATAGTAATAAATTCACCTTTCCTTTTAATTTCTTGCATGATTAGAGTAACAAACATAAATTAATTACATGGTTTTTCAAATTACCATTTTAGTCACACTATTTTTCTCTTTTGCACACACTTCCTACTTGGATTTCATGACTAAGGGGAAGCCAACTTGGTTTTATATCTAAGTATAAACATTTATTTGATGGTATATATTAGAAAAAAACCTGATACCCTTATCATTTTGATATTGTGAAGTGATGGGGTAAGCCTCGATACCAAACCAATACCATCACCAATACAAATCCCGTTCAGCCTAAATTTCCTAAAACTATCCTTAGATTGCTTTGTAGTTCCTTATTACTCAAACTTCATTATAACTTAGTAACACCTAGGAATGACTAGTTTTTTAACATTTATTATCAATTTTATTTTTACTCTTTGATCATTGTACTTTATATTGTAAAACTTGCATTAGCCATCATTAGTGAAAGGTTTTTGTTGTGTGTTCTAATTAGATCCATCATATTGATCCAATTTCTTGTGTAATTAATTTCATTTGCTTAGATATTATCTTAAAAAACCTTTATTTTTAGATCATTATCATCTCTATTATTGTAGTCTCTTATAGACTACTCAAACTATCTACCTGAAGTACATAGTTGATATATCAGACTATGTCTATTTATCTTCCTATTCAATCTCCTATCTACGAATTACACACTTAACCTATTTGTCTATGTCCTCTTAAATTGATTCCCACTCAATAGTTCATAGTTAACCTATAAGATTGTGTCATATTTTTCTCTATTTTGTTCCTTGGTTTATAAAACACATTTGACCAATTCAATTTTGTATCCTATTTCCTAATTTTTCTTTTCATCAACTCTTTAGCCTCCATTTCTCACCAAGAATGTTTTTTGGAGGATAATATAGAGTTAAATCCAACAAACATGATATGCCTTACCAATCCTAATATGTTTTCCAAGAAACAACTTGTGACCTCCATTTTAGATGAAATAAATGTTCATGTAGCCACTCATACTACCAATTATGGGACTCCTAATTCATCCTTAGTTCATAATCATTTATTATCCTTAGAAGATGTGAATATGAGTACACACCTAAAATTCTCTTCTTCATTAATGAATTTCGTCAACATAGAGGAAAGGGTATTTCAACCATTTATAATCTTATGATAGGTTCTCAAGTAGAATAACCTCTTTCACCTTCCCGTACCTTCTATCACAGAATTTAAGGAAACACTTTCTTTTCTTCTCAATGTTTCCATTCTATTTTTATCCTTCCCACACCATGGCATCTTCTTCTATGACCTATTCAACCTCCATGCCAAGTATCTCCATTGACATGATAGGTTTAACCTCTAGTGGGTATTTTCCAAAATCCCTCCTCCTTAATCATGTCACTAGTGCATCCTTTGATACCACTACTAATCATTCTACTATTGATTATTTTTATTTCAATAATAATCATTCCACTAGTGCATATTTTATCACAAATGCTAATCATGCTACTAGTTCCTCTTTTTCTACCAATGCTTCTCACACCACTAGTGTGGTGTAGGCTACAACTCACAATACAACCCAAGCCACTAATACCACTACCAATGCTTCCCACACTACACACACTAGCCAAAATACTTATCACACTCATCAAATTTTATTACAACACTCAATCAAATGAATACTTTTCAAACCAATAACATAAATCAAATGATATAAATGCAAAACCATCACATTAACCTTCAAAATCAACCCCAACAGGTTTCATAGGGATAAAAGATCTAAATGCCCCCACCCCCTAGGGATTCCTCATTAGCCTTAGTTCCAAACCACCCTTCATTAATAAAATTATCAAACATATCCAAAATAAACCTATTGTACCTCAAATTGCTAATATTGATATAGGAGGTATCACACATACCATCTATTATGATGGGTCTTTTGATCCCACATTACATTTAAAAACATTTGGTAACCTCTATAAATATTGGGTCAAACTAAATAACTTTGATGATACCAAAGTATTAGATAAAACACTCTTAGGAGATTATTTAGATTGGTACAATCAACTAAAATCTCATTCTATCACTAGCTTGGAAGATTTGGTTAGCTCCCTAGTAAAAGAATTATGAACTAGTTATCTTCCTAAGAATAACTTAGCTCACTTCATAAATTGTAAGAAACTTAAAACTAAAATGACACAAGCTTTCATTAAACAATGGAATAACTTGTATAATAAATGTGAGCATAGCATGGTAGATGATAATCTCTTTCATCTATTCACTATTTATCTCTACTCCAAGTTACAATATTAGGTTTGGAATCTCTCACCAAACACTTTGGAAGAATCCCTCAACCAAGATAAGAGACAAGATTTTCTCATATGCCAATTTGAACCATCTCAACCTCCCATGTGAACTCACATGGTCATTGAAAATAAAAACCATAATGCTACCAATGACACTATTCACAATGTTTAAGTCATCGCTCCAAATAACACTGTAGAACATGTTCCCCTTCTAAACAACACTCATAATCTAAATTATTCCCAAACAAAAAAAAAATCAATGTCAACAAACCATTATCCTTATATGAGTTTACAAATTTTTTTCCAAGACCTCTACCATGAGATACTGACCCCACTCATCCAATGAAAACATGGTATAGTCTGACCAAATTTCATTGGTTTCATGCAAGTTGGGGCCACTCTCACAATAATTTTAGATAATTACATAATATAGATATGGATTTCCTTCTTGGTCCAAAATTTGATCATGAATCACTCATTTTCAAATGCCAACAAACATATGACGTAAATTTTAAATCCCATGAAACATAAAATAAAAATCAATCTAATGCTCATCTTACTATTTACAAAGATCCTTTTCCTAATCATCAAGATAGAAATGAAAAGCCTACTCCTTCCACAAATAATGTTAAAAATCTTATATAACTCACTAATGAATAAAATGTGGTAAATATGTATAACATGCAAAGAGTATTTTATTTTATTGATTCTAATCCAACACACACACACCAAACCCCTTAAACATTTTTCATCATTCAAGAATCTTCCCCATGTAATATCATGGAGTTGGGGCAAGAGGACCTTATATATTTCCAACACACACACACCAAACCCCTTAAACATTTTTCATCATTCAAGAATCTTCCCCATGTAATATCATGGAGTTGGGGCAAGAGGACCTTATATATTTCCAAGAACCAACTTCAACATCTCAAATGGATAATACCTCTCACACTATCTCTACGATTCCCTAAAAATATACATACATAAACAATATTTCCCAACTTTCCAATCACATTTCTTCAACCCAATCACAAGAAATACCTAAATCAACTATCACAATACCTAAGTATAATCAACATATTTATCCTCAAACTAAACCAAATACATCTTACTGTCCCAATTTTAATTTCACTTACAACCCTCCTTCCTAGGAGATCCTACAACATTATATTCCTTTATCTAGGAATCCCCCACGAGTTAGGATGAATGGGACCCCATTGTGGAAATTTTACATCTCCCATCTCAAATACCTTTCCTAAAACTAATACAAACTTCCATCCATCATCACAATTGTCTAATGAATTTTTGATTTGAAATGAATATTCCTCAACCTCCCTTAATAGGACATGAAGCTACCTTGTTTGGGTCCAAATATAGTAGACTTCAACAATGTGAAGAGATGTACATACATGTTGATAAAATAATGGACACTTCTCTTTCCCTTAAGTTTCATATTACTTCCATAATTCTAGATGAGATTTTACTTTGTGTAGATGATCCTCCCCTATTTATTATCATTCAAATCAATTATATCCAAGTTAAGCATGATTTAATTGATGAGGGTTCATGTATTTGCATTGCCTTTATTGATTTGATTAAAACTCTTGGATATTCCTAGTGCAATCTTAAGTCCAAACATAACACATTTTAAGGTTATGATAGAAGGCAAATTCCTACTTTAAGCTACATATAGATTCCTATTACCATCCCTCCTATTATTGTCTGCATGAAAGTTATGATCTTTAACTTTCCTTTCTATTATAACATCTTGCTTGGTCGACCTTAGACTCATTATATGAGGGTTGTCACCTCATCCACATACCAATGCATCAAATTCACCCATAATGGTGTTATTTACAATATTCAAGGAGACCCAAACCCTTTAAATTTCAAATAATTCCAAGAACATGGTGTATTTAAAATTCCTACCCTTAAACCCTTGCCTAGTATTATATTTAGAGAATATCAACATTTTAATTATCCTATCAATTATACCTAAGGTTATAATCATCACATTGAACTCATCAGGAACATACCACCTAACCTCCTAGATTTTGATGATGATGAAGTAGATGAGATTATCCTCAAGATTAAAACTTTTGATCTATCCCTTCATATCATCACCCAACTTTCATTATCTTTTGAACCTCAAATCATCAACCTCCTATCAATGGTATACATGTGGTCTTAACCAAGACTAAACATTCTATTTATCATGTGACTCTTGATGATAAGATCATACCTACCTATACCATTGACCTATATACACCTAATTATGATGATGGTTATGTTTTAGATGATTTATTTATATATAGATTTGTCCATGCTAGAGATGTCAAGATTCTTTGATATCATACTTCTTTATTTCAATATTTTTTTTCACCTTATCATATTCCTTCATTCATAATGCCTAATTCTAGTATTATTCCTATTTTTCATAGGGTAGATATGGAGTGATGATATAGTACAACTCTAATTTTAGTAGATCCTCTTAGAAGCATTCTCATAGATCATGTTATGATTGGTCCTTACTACTTTGATAGATACTAGGATCCTTCCAGTTTGATTCCCCTAAATATGTTAGCTAATATTCTTAAGCCTTCTTCACATCCCACTTCACCCTTAGTTGAGCCTAGTCTAGTTCTTATTCCAAATCTACCTTTGACTAAGCCTCATCATATTTCTAAGCCTAATTTAACTTAAAATGAGCTTCTCCTAGTTTTTATACCATCCCCACCTTACCTTAGAAATGGCCTTCTTCCTTTATCGCATCTTGATCACATGCCTATCTAATTGGTCGATCAACCTTTTTGTGATATTCATAAATTTTATAATCATTGGACCAAAGGCTAATATTTATATCAACCTTCCCTAACTTTTCCTTCTACCTATTCTATTAGTATGCCCCCAAAGTCTACTAAAAAGCATATATGTTTCTTCCATGGGAGAGATAATCAATATTCTACTCATTTCCAAAATATTTGGAAATATATTGACACATCGTGTCCCTCCCTTACTCAACCCAAATACAAGGCTATACATCCTCCAAAACTATTATCTAAGTATATCCTAAATATAGGGAGGTCTATTGTCTTTAGCACTAGTGCAATACCCATCATACTGATAGTTACCATATTCTACAACAACATCTTCATGATCACCTTTTGAAGATTCTTGCACCTGTTATTCCTCCTTCTATAGGTCACCCATGCAAGAAGGCTCCCCCTTATTTTCCCATGACTCCTTCTTCCCCACCTATGGTTCCTTCCCCACGCACGGCTACTTTTCCATTGATGGTGCCTCCTTCTTGTCTTATAGATACCATTCATATTTAGGCACATAATCCTCTCCTTGAGTATTCTATGCATGAAAGCCCTCATGAACATGATCCTTTAGCTATGCCTACATTTTTTGTTGAGGAAATTTAGAGAGAGGTGTTTTTATAACTTTATATGAGTATTGATGAGGCTCTTGCTATCATTAGGATCCATCTTCATTGAGATATTTTAGATGTCATGGATAGTATTTGAGGACAAGTTTATCAATATCTATGAATGTGACATGGTGTTCCTTCACTTTATTCTTCATTATTATTTTGGATTGGGCTTGTGATCAAATTTTATATATCTTATATCATTTGACAATGTGTCAAATTTAGTTTCACCAATCTATTTTGCATGGATCTTTATATTATGCATTATGTGTTGTTTATGGTTTCATTTACTTTCATATTTTATTATGGCTTATTTTCATTATTTCCATGATTTCACAGTTATATTTATGAGTTAATTTATTTCATGAATGTTTATTTATTTTATAAATGATTATTTACTACCTTATCTCAAAAACTCAAATAATTATTATTGTGACTTAGTTATACAAACCTTGATCCCATTAGTAATCTTTCCTTGCCATGTGATTAGTTAGGAAACAAGACATCTCATTATACTCCTATTTTTCTAATCTAATTTGGATCTCCTTTGTAATTTACCTAGAGGAGTATAATAGGATAGGGAATAATACCACATGCATTAGTATATGGAGAGTGATAGGTAGGAAATAGTATAAATAAAGGGTCAAGTGAGGTTATTAGTCATGGAAAAAGAATTGTAATAGAGCCTTGCTCTAAAGGGGGTAGCCCCATAGAAATGGCCCATGATACAAAGTGTTCCTTCTACAAAAGGAATTGGTATTTTTAATGAAAGTATGTTGAGTTAATTTATGAGTCATTTGATTTTATTTAGTTTATGTGAGCAAGGTTTTTCTAATAGTGGTATCAGAGCACTTTCTTGGGATTTGTTTTTACTACCATAAAATTTGATATCTTCACCTTAAGAGATAGTTTTAATTAATTTGAATTATTATGAGTCTGTTGGATTTTTAATTTGTGAAATTTTTTATGGATCATCAACACCAAATCAAAATATTACAGATTGTTATTAATCTAGCATATTAAAGCTGTTATGTAGAATCTCATAGCATCTCTCGATGATATTAATACTTGCATATTCTTATTCATATAATGAATGAGGTTTTCGATTTATACATTGATTGGAAGGTTATGTGTGTAATTTCAATTCCCATATTTCTAAATTAATTAGATCTGTATTCATTATAACATTTGGGTTCTTATTTCTTTGAGAATTCAAGTTTGTAATAATTTTCTCTTTGCAATCTTGTTACATGTGATATATCTACAGTGGTGGAATCTCCTCTCTTGGTGGATACAACTCATCAGATAACACTTGAATCCCTACATTCTTCAATTCCATGGCTCTATTCAAGCCCTTGGTGATTGGCTTTGATGACAACTACCTATCTCAGCTTTCTACTTAATGATCCTTACTCCTTGGCTAGATATAACATAGATATCATATCTCCACCTATATTTTATGCTCCATATATCTACCTCAATCTCTCTCTCCACAAATATATATTGTCTTGGTCATGACTAGTTTCAAAACAGTGTCTCCCCTCAAACCTACTTTCTTAGGTCTCCCATGTTGTGTGAGTGGCTTCATCTCTTAGCCTATAGTTTCATCACCATCACAAATGGTATACACATTTTAATACGAGCCAATTATTGTAACAAGCCTCTAAGTGTTTTGTGTATTATGTCATTTTTTGTTTCTATTATATTTGTATTTGTTTTTGAAAGGCATGTGTCTTATTATTTGTTAATGTGTACCACTGCCATACCACCTTGAAACACTCCCAACACATTATTTTGCATTGCCCATGGTATTTGGTTTAGGTTTTGGGTTTAGCTTAGATTATTTTTAAAGTTTTTGTTTATTATTATTGCTTGTGTCCTTAATCTTATGTTTATTTTAAAATATGGTGCCCTCAATTTAGCTTTTATTCATTTATTATGTTTAGAGGTATTTTTTTAGAAGTCTTCATCTTAGTCTACCATCATGATGTTTTAGGTTTATAACACATCATTTTATATGTTCAAAAACTGGAAAGATTAATTATGTTGTTGTTATGACTCATGAGTCCACATCTTGTGTTAAATCAAAAATTTACATTCATTTATAATGATTCAGTTCTCAATTATATAATTAGTGTTTATTTTAATTAAAGTCAAGTTATTTTATTGTTATTAAATATTATCTTTAACTAATATAGGGGTGTTTATAGTAATGTTATTTATTTTTAATTTTAATTTTTGGTCATGTATTAGGTTATTAGTGTCACTAAACACTAGTGGTTATATGTCTTTCGGTGTCCATGATTTTTAGTGATTAATGTTTAGTCATGTGTGTCAGTGTAATAAAATAAAAAATCAAAAAAAATAATCATATTGTAATGGACACATTTTCAGTTGAAGCTGATGTCCTTATATATTTAACTCATGGTTCTCATGGGGATTCTCATTTTATCTAAAGGTCATCTAATTGGTGCCTAGATTAAGCTTCAATAAATCAACACAATATGGGAATAAAAAAAATATTTGACCAACTAGCCACTCCCATTGTAGGCCTGTTTGAGGATATTCTCACAAAATGCTTCATCAATGGACTCTATGAAGAACTTCAAGAAGAGGTTAGAATTTAGTAACCTCACAAACTAAATGAAGTCATGGGCATAGTCAAGCTTGCTAAAGATTGCATCAACTGGCAACGTCTTCAAACAATGCCCCCTTAGTCTATAAAAGCATTAGAGCATGACCTTGTAATACCTGAGCTAAAAATAGAGCTTGATAAAGCACTAAAATTTCTCAAGAAATATTCCAATAGGTCCATTAAAGTAACCACCATGTTAGTACAGACCTTAGAGGATCCCAAACTAGTAATCATAGATCTCAAAAAAATAATCAAGGCTGCACCTCCCTCAAAAAATAATGCTAAGGGGGATGACATGTACCCTCAATTAGTTCACAAGGAAAATTATTTTGTACACCCCTATTCTATATTTGAGGTGATTATATTTGATATTCAAATTTCATTGCTTGACTCTCACTACCAAATTCTAGTTACAGTTATTCCACTCATCCATTTTTATGCACACCCACCTCCTATTTTAGTGCTTTTGTTCACCTTAGTAATGTACATGCTCCTATCATAACATAGATAGAAGAAGTGGAAGTTGAAATGAATGCATGAAAAAGCTTCCATCTAGTCTTTAAACTATTTTTGGTTTGCCTTTTATTTGGTCCTCCTATTTATTATCATGTTTCAAGGCTGAAATATATTTAAGGGGGATGGAATGTGAGGTACCTAGAGGGGTATAATAGGATAGGGAATAATCCAACATGCATTAGAATATGGATAGTGATAGGTAGGAAATAATATAAATAAAGGGGCAAGTGAGGTTATTAGTTATTAAAGAATAATTGTAATAGAGCCTTGCTCTAAAGAAGGTAGCCCCCTCTAAGTGGCATGTGATATGGAGTATTCCTTCCAAAAAAGGAATTGATATTTGTAATGCGAGTATGTTGAGTCAATTTATGAGTCATTTATTATTATTTAGTTTATGTGATTAAGAGGTTTCTAACATCCCTTTATTCTTTTATCTCCTTTCACATACTAATAATACATATGGTTGCAACTTGAGATTACGTACTAGTTCATAGGTAAGCCTAAGGGTTTAGTGAGCCATATCTTTGGTTAATTATCTTTCTTTAACCAAAGTCTAAAGCTCATTCATGTGTATCATTTTTAGTACTCATGCTGGTTATTCAAATCCATATGGAGGAGGAATCATAAAAGACATAAAAATTGAAAGACAAATCATTTAAACAAAAGGCAATAATAAAAAAGGCAACATACAAATTTTAAAATTCAAATCACATTAAAAAGATACGATTCATTACACATATCCTTTTTCTAATCAAAGATTAAAATCCATATTTTGCCTCATGATAGAGTCAAGGTCTATTAGGGTGTAATAGGGTAGTAGATTGGGAAAGGAGAATACAATAATATTTTAGTGATACCTAATTTCTCACACAAGTACCCAATCTTTGTAATATATCGATGGCTCTATAAGGGGTCCTAAATAATGGGTAACATGTTATGGGAAGGTAGATCCATTTTACTTTTATTTTTCATATAACCAACATGAATAGATCTTAGTATCTCACCTATTTTCCTATACATCTTTACACTAATTATGAGCAAGTATCCTTTGTATTTTGATGATCACTAGACTCTTAATGTCTCTCTTTTATACCTAGTATGCCTCATTTTTCCAAAGGCCTTCTCATAAATGCATATGTCATGTTTTTTACATTTCCTCTTCCATTAAAACATTCCTAATATTTCTCCTTGAGAAATATTATTTTATTAACTAATCATTCCCCCTAGGTTTTCACTTTGTGAGATGCAGTGTAAGACCATGAATAGGACCAAGGTCTCCTCATAAATTACCATAATAAAAATAATATTTATTACCATTAACTTCATTGGAATTCCCTTTGTGAGTTGAAGTTTAAGACCATGGGTAGGACCAAGACCTCCTCACAAATTACCACATTACAAACATCTCTTAAATTATTCCCATGGTTTTTTCCACCTCATTGGTGTTCCCTTTATGAGTTGTAGTGTAACACCACGGATAAGACCAGGTCCTCCTCACAAAATATTCCAATGCTAAAGTCAAAATGAAATTACATGAATCAAATTGGAGATAAGTAGTGTTTGATTATGAGTTACACATCATTGACATGCTTCCCATCTTGATTTATTATGTTTTATCCTTACTTCATTAATCTTTCACTTTTATCTTTTTCTTGATTGCATGCATGATTAAAACCATTTTATTAAATTTTTCATACTTTCCATCTTGAATTAGTGTGAATAATTTAATCCCCTTTTAAATTTTTATCTTTTTTTATACTTCCAAACATGATTTAGTATGATTGATTCACTTAATTGTTTTATTTTTATACCATTGGTCTTTCATGTGTTTTCCATTTTATAGCAAACTTTTCATACTTCTCAATGTGATATAGTGTGATTTTTATTTGTTTTAACTTGATCCAAATATTTTACATGGTTTAAAAACATTTGTCCCTTTTTACCATCTTTGGTTTATTATATTTAGACATCTTTTGTCATTACACATTTCCCATCATGATATAGTGTGTATTACATTTATTTTGTTTAAATTATACTTCCTTAAATCATTATTTGAATTTTTCTTTTTAACCATGCATGTGTATCACATAATGCTAGAAAATAAAGCATACGTCACATATTTACCATAACATATAAAACAAAAGATAAATACATGTTTTAGGAAAAGAATATATCCATGCATCCACATATGAATCTAAGTACAACTCATGAGATCAATACAACCATCAACACACACACACACACACACACACACACACACACACACACACACACACACACACACACACATACCATAATCACAATAGAACTAGTATCCACTATCAAAAACTTAAATCACATTTATAACATTTTTCACTAGTGTTGGTGTCATCAATCATGGTCTCCCCATCTACTTGCCCATTGAGCACCTCCTCTAATAATCACCTCCACACGATTAAAAATATAAGAGTCACCACTTGATCCCATTATGATCCTCTCCTCAGGGGTGTATATATAAACCATCTATGTCCTGTACTGACTATTGGATCCCATTGTACCATAGATAGAGCCTATGTTTCCTGGCATTAATGGTGTCTTCATCCTTGATGATTACATGATGGTTGTTGTTATCTTTGTTGTGGTGCCTATTTTGATCTTGTATCCACATCTACTTTATCTCCTCTTGCTAGCTCTGCTACTTTTTGATGTCATGCTCAACTAACCCATGGTCTATCATGTTGAGGCCTAAATATTAATATCTCCATAGGTACCCCTCTACCTCCTCTCACTATTGATTCTATAACATGTCATGCCTAATAAGAAAGCACTACTAGAGGAGACATTATATGGGGGAGTACTAGATATCTTAGTATGTGAGCCACTATATGAAGCTCCACCTATGAAGTATAGTGGCCTATGATACATACATGTGCTAACCCTATCGTAATGGTATCCCAACTTAACCATATGGTAGCTATGTGAGTGTAGGGTTGCCATATAATTTGCCTTTGTGTGATAGTCTATAAAGTTGTCACATGGGGAATGGCCTACACTACATGGTCATATCTCTATCATAAAACTTGAGGAAACCTATTATTAACCACATGAGGCAACTTAGTTGGTCGATACATAGGGAACCTCTCATATATCCATGTACTAAGAAAAATAATTAGTCCCATGGTCTTCTATCATCTATACAACATACCATACATATCATGCATGATTTGGACCCATATTATAGACCCAAAATCATAAATTTTTCCCTATTTTAATATGGAATTTCATAATGCTATCACATATAGTGGTACCTTACCATCCGACTTGTGACACAACACTCATGCTATCACAAGTCCTATCACTACCTTCTAGATGTCCAATATGGATATAATGTAAACATTAAATAAGCTCACCCTCAGCCTAAGGTAGATCTTATTTGAGTATGTAGCCCACTAGGCTAGTGATCATCTCTCATCCTTAGACTCTAGTGTATCAGTAATCACTTGTGTCCCACCTATCATAAGTCCAAGTAATGCATGAATGTCCTCTAGAGTAATCCCCACCTAAATGGTGTCCCCATCCACCTCCAATTAGAAAGTATTGGTCAATTATTCTCATGTTCCTAGGAATATGACAATGAGATCAACACTCAGAGGGATTTGTTTCATCTCCATGATGTCATTAAAGCCCAAGGTGACTAGTAGAGCTCTATCCATGTCAGTCAAATAATCCAATAGATCTGGTGGCTATGATACATCTACTAGGCACTAATATCTCTAACATCTCTATCAAATATCAAACAACAACATATGTATCAGATCTCCATGTCATAAAATAATTAAAATACATTCTCAAAAATTTACAAATTAACTACTTCAATAACTATTTTGATTTAGTTTCTTATGTTTTCTAATTTTCCTACACTATCAACCTATTTGATACCAAATCATCTCTTTCATATCTCTAGCATACTACATCGACCCTCTAATACACAATTGACCCTCTTTGAAAAATTGTTTTGGCCACTTACTACCAACTAAATTAGCTATAAGGTACATAGTTGACCATCTTCTCATTTTAGAATTCATCAGCCTAATGTTATATAGTTAGCCACCTTTAATAATACTATTTTAGCCCCCTACTATGCAGTTATCCCCTTATTTTATCTTTACCTTACAAACTAAGTCAACCAAGTTGACTTTGTTCTTTCCCTATATAAATGTTGTGACCATTTACCATAAATTCCTTAAAAAAGCTTATTGGTTTAACGTTTTCTTATCCAATACCTTGTTATGCTGCTAGTCTACTTAAAAATTTAGTAGGGTCAATTTTGGTGTCTATATTTTTCTTATCAGTCATTTTTTATATTTATCTCAATTTTAGATAAAATTTTTCAAAAATTTTAAAATTCATTTTTTATTACCTATATTTCACTCATTATGGCCACTAGGTGTCCTCCCTATCAGAGCTATCATCTCCTCACCATGGTCACTCTCTCATCTTAAAACTGGTCTCTCAGAGCTTTATTTTCTCAAAATAATAAAAATAGCAAATGAATTATTTTTCACCCTATTTATATTTACTATTAAAAATTATTTACCTATTAAATATTTACCATCAAATACTATTTTTTTGCCCATATAGTTTTTATACTAGCTCTTAATCTGAACCACAAGATGTTCTAGAATCCTGATGTTATAGAGAATCTTTCCATATATTATATGTATATTTATCAATTTCAAATTTTCATTATTTTTTTCACTAACTTATACAGGTTCACCTCATGTTACCTACATTGGATGCCTTCTCATTTCTTTCCATTCATTCCTTAGCTACAACACTATGGTAAGTAAAGGTATGTGTTTTTCAATTCCAACCTTTCACTTATCTTATTTACTTCTTACTACAATTTATTTAACTTTAGCATCATGTGTTGTTATGTTCTTTTGCTAAAGCACCATCCCCTATTACACCTACATGACATGTGATGAGCTTCCAGTGGGGTATATGTATACACATAATATTTTCAAAATTTATCAATTACTAATTTTCTCTCTTGTAGGAACCCATTGAGTCTCAATCTCTCTGAGTGTATTCCTTAAAGGGTGAACTAAGAAAGGGGTGGGTAGACCATTGGTCCTTTGCAAGATTGTTTTCCCCTATACCACTACTTACTATCTAGACAACCATTGCCTATGTAATTCCTTAAGCCTTGCCTCCTCTCTTTGACACTCCTCCAAGAATTTCACCACCTTCCTTAGCACTTTACTAAGCCTAAAACTCTTTTTGATCATTTATAATACACTATCAACCTGGGATGACCCTGCATTCAAATTGTTAAAAACACATTATAGGTATATGTTAGATTTAGATGACCTAGACTAGGACCTAACTTATTTTTATCAAATAATGATACATATTTGATTGGGATAACCTTATTGGCTAAAATTTTGGAAAGGTTTAGGTTTAGATCCAACTATATATACACATTCAATTTTCCATTTCTTAGAGAGAAGAGAATAAGAAGAATATTATATTGTACATTTTCTTATCCACCATTCTAATTGAAGAGCATAACTTAGGGTTTTAATACTTTCTTTGGAGATTCAAATCTTGTCTTGTGAAGAAGTATTTTAGATGAATAGGGATGTTATGTAACCTAGATTTGAATTATCCTTGTTATCCTTACATACCATAATAACCTTCTGTCAAGCACCTAGGCCAAGGGAGAGATTGAGGATCAATGGGTTTATCTTCAAAGGTAAGTATTCCTAACTTTGTTCCTCCTTTGTAAGAGTAGATAGATATGAATTTGTAATTCTCACCCATGCATTAGGGTTTTACCTATACATAAATTAATTAGGATTCTCTTATGCATGTTTAATTTTTATGTTTGTTACCCCAAATTTGTACCATAAGCTTTGGTGAGCACTAGATTAGACTTTAATTTACTTTGCATATAATTTGTAAATATAAAACATAGGACCTAGCTAGGGTTATTGCATAGTTTTGATTGACTAGAGGCATTATAACCCTCTCTAGTAATGTTATTATTTTAAGGTATCCATTGGTTCAATCTCACATATATATCTTGGTCATGACCTCAAATATCTAATGTATGAACAAACAAAAGTGTAAGTAGGATTTATCTTCTCTAAGCTATGATTGACTAATATATTAGTTTCATTTCCCTTTGTATACACATTCAATTTCATAAATCAATCAAAATTCAAATTTTAATTTTCATTCAAATTCCATAATCAATCACCAACATCAAAATATGAACTTGGCTACATATTCATCTTCACAAATCAATCCAAATATGAATTTTATTTTTCATTCAAATTCCTCAATCAATAATCAACATTAAAATGTAAACTTGAATACACTTTCAAATTCACAAATCAATCCAAATATAAATTTTAATGTTCACCAATAAACAATCAATAATTCACTAATCACCAATCCACGTCCCAATTTTGTTTTAGGTGCATCATCAAATCAAATTTCAAGTATAAATCCAAATTCATTTACAAATCCAAATATATCAAGAAATAAATATTCACCAATAAAAAATCCAAATAAATTCACAATACCTAATCAAAAATTCAATCCCAATTTATCATTCAACCCCAACATCAATCAAAACTAAACTTCTGGTTCAACACCAAATCCATTTTTAAATCCAACCTTGAATCAAAATGCATTTACAAATTAAAACCTAAATCCAAAAACTCCAAATCCATTCGCAAATTCATTGAATACAAATCCATATTTTAACCCAAATTAATTAATTAATAACCCACCTCAAAATCAATATTCATTTCCATATTCCAACACAAAACCAAATTCATTCATTAGTCAACCAGCCAACACATTTACTAATTCAAATCAAAAAAATTAATTCCCACCACACATTATTTATGGGTGGTAAAAAATGACCATTTACCAGACCATCCTAGAGGTTACAATTGGAGGAAAAAACAATTCAAATTGGAGGAAATTTTCCCATATCCATTTGACATTAACAACATGATGACACCTTTTCCTACACATATTGAACTTCCCAAGTTTGATAAATTCAAAGGTAAAGGAGATGCTATAGAACACCTCAAATATTTTTATATGGCATGTGTAGACATTGCCTATAAAAATGATTACTTATTAAGATTATTTCAACACAGTCTATGGAGTCAAGCCCTAAATTGCTTTATTCCCTTACCCAAAAATTAGATCATTACCTTTGAACACTTATCTAAAATATTTATTCAACATTTCTCTTACAATATTGAACATGAGTGAACCATGGTAGACCTATATAATACCCAAAAATGAAATGGTGAAAATTTTACCTCTTTATTGAAAATGGTTGTCATTAGCAAGCCATTTTACATGGTCCCCACTCAAGAAATAACTTATTGTAATCTTCACAAATAATCTTAATTCAGATTTGGTACATCAATTATAACTTCATTATCCTACATCATTTGATGAAATCATAGATAAAGGAGTTAAAATTATGATAAATTTAATTTCCAAGGGTGTCATTAAAATTTACAAATAAGACAATACTTATTAAAATCAAATGAAAATATGCAAATTATTTGTAAATAAAAAAAATGTTTTCGGTGATGGTGTAACTAATGTGAAACAAGTCAAAAACACCTAACCAATCAGCAATATCACCATTCCAAGTGGCCAAACAAGATAGTAACATCTTAAACACAAATTCACTCATTTGGGAGAACCCTATGATGTGGTATTTCAGAAATTGGTCATTGCAAACATGGTCATTTTCCTAAACACAAAATCATTTGAAGGGAATGTTTATAAACCTGAGTGGTACTAAGATAATGAATACCACGAATACCAAAATATTAAGGGACATTAAAAAAACTATTGAATAAGTCTTAAACATTACATTTGAGACCTATTTGATCATGGGGAAAATGCAATTGAAAATTAATCTCCATCCAATAATAAAAAATTGGGTATATACACAGATCCATTCTTGAAACATGAGCAAAGGTATAATAAACAAGATAAATATCAATCCTAAAACATCAACGTCAATCAATATAATCACCATTTTGACTATATAGTTAATTATATTGACCATATGATCCATCATGTTTCCATTATCAAAGTTAAATCCCAGGATTGTTCCATTATAACAAGGCATGCCAAGATCACCATATTGAGTGCTTCCTCACTTACCATTGAGAACAAGTATAACATTCTAGAGAAACCTGAGAAGATACTATCTATTATATTATTTTGACCTAACACACAAAACCCATTTAAATTTTCAAATAGGGCCCCAATATTAATTAAACATCTTTTGAGGTATTTTTTTAGTAGAGGTTAATGATATGAAATTTTAAAAATGTGAATCTAGGATATTTATCTAACACTTGAAGAATTTACTTAACTATCCAAGTTCTTAGTTACTTACTTAAATTCATAGGTTTTATCCCATGGTTTACAAGGAACCCTTGAGTTTTAAAGGAATCTAAGCTACGCCTAAGCCATACTAAATGATTTAATCTTCACCTTTGATTTTTTATAAATTATTTTATACATGGTTTGATTTACGATTTATGTGGCTAACTAGGTGGATGTGTTTTCACTTAAAAATAATTTTTATGGTATATTTAATGTATTAAATATGATATTCCACACTTAAGCATTTCCTAGACCATCTTAGAGCTTACAACTATCATGCATCATCATTTTACTCATTTGAAGACTAATTCAAAATTATGAATCTTGACAGACTGAAATTGATGTCAACATGGGATTTATACAAGAGATCATAGGTAATAAGAGTAGTGAGGGTCATCCATGTGTCATCATTACACTCATCTAAATTCTAATCTAAAATTACTAATCATGGTAGCTCAGAAGTAATGTCAACATGGACTTTGTATAGAAGTTCTTAGGTAAGCAAAGTAGTGAAATTTGTCCACATGTTATCATCTCTCTCATCCTAGTAACCCATAAGTGACATCAGCATGTAATTTATATGAAATATCCAAAGAATTTAGAGTATTGATAAACATCCATGTGTCATCATCCCACTCATATTGGTAGCCCATGATCCATGCATGGTGTTTGAAGCTTAACTTTTCATAATAACAACAAGATCTTACCATTTAAGACCATATCACTAACCCATATCCCTTGAATCAAAGCATCATATATCATGCATTAACCATCAAAAAATAATTAAATACATACACTTGTCTTCTAAAGACACATAGGCAATCATTAAAGACACAACTGTTAAGCCTAAAAGAGTGGAAAAAAACATTTGTCATATTAGGATGTCTCAGCATCCTGAAACATGTGGAAGAAGCCACGTGGTTTTAAGAGATGTGGAAGGTCAATTTAATGAATTTTAAATTGAAAAAATAAATATCTAAATGCATTTCTACATTTAATTCACATTAACTAGAGAATTAATGCATTCAATTCTTGCATCCAATGTAACCAAATCAATATATTTTAAATCACCCTTTTTAGTCTAATTAGATTTCCTCAAAATTATCCTGAGTATTATGAATCCCAATCCCAAGTGTAGACTATAAATCCATAACTACATTATAATAAACAACTTTAAATCTTTTCATAAATCAAATTTTTTGTAGATAACATCAATGTCTTCCTAGGTTTGCATCCCAATTCCCTTTTCTTCTTCAATTGTAGGCTCAAAAGAGTTCAAAGATAGAAAATTTGATTTAGTAGATTTGAAAAATAAGTTCAAACATTATTCAAATATTTTGGACAAGGTTGAAGTAATTGATTTGTATAAATATAAAAACCAAATTTCAATTTTCACTTAAATTTACAAGGATGACTTAATGGCAATTAAAGCAGTTGACCTCTAAAATGTAGCGACTAAACTAGAGGTAATTCCCTAGTTATTATACAATTTTTTATTTAATGGCAAGGTAATTGGAAAGATGTTATATTTTAGATTGAGAAAGACATAAATAACCTACATCAATAGGAATTTCTTCGAGAGGTATTATAAGATTCCCATGCTAAACATGACATATATGAAAGACATGGTGAACTCATCGCTTTAGAATAATAATGTTGTTAGCAAGTTGTAGGAATTAGATAGTAGCCCAAACAACTTCATAGTCCAAGTACCTACTTATACCATTCCCATAGTGGTCTTTAGGCTAGGAGTCAAAATCTCCTTGGCATTTATAAACAAGATATATGGTGTTTCTAATATCACTTACATCAATGAGGTATGGGCCCATTTTCTAGATATATTCTTGACTTCTATCAAAACTATATCCCTAGATTTTGAAACTCAATAATCCTGGGAGCTCCCTAGATGGTAAATTATATATGATGTCTTACATAGTGTATTAAATAACTACAACTATGTGTACATCCCATAATCAACCCTATCAACCATCCATTGAGTACCCCAAGAACTAGGTATGTGACGAGTAAAATATTCTTCATGTGTATAGCTTCAAGAAGACTATGAAAAGGATTACTGAGAATTTTTATCCCATAGTATATAAGACTATATATGTGTAGAATATGCATAAATTTTCAAAAATAATAAATAAGACTATTCATAAGATGATTATTAGTTATACCCTAAGCACACAGTAATAAAAAAAGAGTACACAAAGGCACATTCTTTATACCTACCAAGGCTTGTGATTGATAAGTTTATTGAGAAGGAAATTGTTGATTAATTAGTTGATAGTATTAATACTAAGTTGAATAAATTTAATCAAGTATCCCCCCATCTAACCCCTGTCAACATTGGAAAAATGAAACACACAAAGTATGAACACCTGCAAATTATTGGGAAAATTATGACACATTACAAGTTTAAGCAGGTACTTTCCATACAATGCAACCCTAGAGGGAATGTCAAATGGAACCTTAGGCAATATGAAATAAAAGTGAGGATCAATTATGGGCATCAATTTTACGACCATGACTGCATATTCATGAATGTTGAAGATGATTTTGAGGTGTTTATCAAGATGTGTAGAGCTAATATGGTGATGATTGTGGTGTAGGGGATCCAATATGTTCCTAATATAATTAGAGAGTATACCAAAAGTATTGAGAAGCATGAATGGGTTTAGAAACCCATTCATAGACCCCCTCCAAAATAATTTGTTGGCCCATCTAGGGTAGTTCACACTAAAGAGAGAGAAAGCTGAGAGTTATCTTACCTCCCCTAGACATGCACTTTCTGTAACCTCCCCTCAACACATTATTGAAGAATAAATACCAACATGTCCCAGTGGAGTAGACAATATATTTTACTAATTACCCTTGCCTCCACTAACTATTTCACAATATGTAATTCTTCTTTCATTTATGTATCATGTCTATATTACTTATTCTTTGACACTAATAATATCATTATCAAAATCTACTAGCCATCGCACTTCACCATCCATCATTCCTCTAGTGGTAACTACTTTGGATACTTCACAACCACCTATAATTACCATAGTCCACCCACTTCCCATTCCAATTTTTACTGAGATAGCCTTTATTGTTCCTAAACCAATATTGACATATATAAGGAAGCCCAGGACCCCACCTATTTTTCCACAAAAGGGGGAATTAAAAGAACTTGAAAAAATCCCTAAATAGGAAGGGACTAGAATAATAGGTACTATAATATTATACCCTATCATAGTTTATGAAAATGATGAAGAAAAAAAAAAAGGAAAACTAAAGATGAATTCCTATCAAGGCTTGACATTAAAGAGTCATGCTCAATCAATGAGACCATAAAGTTAAATCCAAAAGATTAATGTCTATTTGAGGAAAGTGCCCATTCAAGAGAATAAAGTTGATAACATAATTTTAGGAGGTTAACTAAGTGAGCAATAGCTTAGTTGATATTAGATTATTATCAGATAAAGAGGGAGGTAAAGGGGTGGACAAATTAGAATTGTAAACTATACCTTAGTGGCCATCCCCAAGTATGTCTCCAAGCTCTCCACCTATAGCCACTACAACAAATAACGCTCTGACTACCTCTCCATTGAATTTAAGTCCTCAAAACCCACATTTTTTAACCACTTCTTCAATTTTAGTTTTAAATATTATTTTAACACCTTCTTTATATTCTTTGATTATTTAAGCCAAATTACCTAGTCCCAAGCTTCCACATTACCCATTTTTCCTACTACAACCCAATCTATTGCTATAAACTCCATGTCCACTACTACTAAAAATGATGGGCTTGGTTATACCTCTATTGCCAACTATTTATAAAATTTATTGAACATCTTGATGACTTATTCATTTTTTGGTGAAACCAGGGCTTAATCCCTTAGGCCTAGTATAGGGGTACACTTTGAAAGCCTTGTCTATATCTCTATTTTTTCCACATTGGACACTCTTCCTAGAATGACTAAAAAAATAGGGATTCCTACTAGCTGGACCCCTTAGTTAGACTATCCAATGATCTCATTCAATAAATAGGTAGGCAAGGCCAAGTACATAATAGATACATAAGTCCAAAGGTATGTTACTGGTTGGAGGAAGGCTCTTCCTCCTTTTCATTCAATAGGGACATCATCTCTTAAGGATATGCTACCTCCAAGGACATCCCCTTCAATTAATTAAGGAAATATGCAAGCACAACTAGCCCAACTAACATAATTAATGTAGCCTATAAAATAAATAAAACAATATGTTACCTTGAACATTCCTTCATGGATTAGGCAACTACAATAGGAAGAAGAAATAGAAAGGCAACACCTAGTAATACATGACAAACCCATAATTAAGTTCCACTTTAATAGGTAAGTAAACAATTAAAGTAAATTTAAAAGGAAAATTATGATTGCTAAGTGTTAATAGATAGAATTAGAGTAGAGAGAATATATCTTCTCTCTAACTAAGATGAGGAAGTTAAACACTTCAGACCTTGATAGGATTAAGGAGGACCCCTAAAGTTTTATGGATGCAATAGGGGGAGTGATAAAGGAAATGTTTAATTTTTTTTTATCAATAAGTATAGAATCAGCTAGAGGTTAACACCATCTAGACCCTAAAGGAGATAATGAATAGTTTATAGGTGATATCAAGGAAGTGTTTTAACACCATTAATTCAATAAGGTCTGCAAAGGACACTTCTAAACCCAAATGAAGGGATGTTACATAATTGTTTAATCAAGTAAAATATATTAATGGTAAGTTTCATTTCCTTAGTCAAGTAACTAAGAATAAAGGTTATACTCATTTGAATGTAAAAATTTCCATTGAAGTTTCATGGGCCCATAATTTTGTATTTGTAAAGAGAGATATTTTAATTGAGTGACACTAGGAGATGCAAGTCTTTTTTATCAGTTTTAAAATTAGGAAAGGGAATTAATATATATCTTGATAGACTTAAGAGTTGTTTAATTAAATACATAATAGGGGCACTTAGTCTCTAGGCCATTTTTAAAAATCTTCTAAAAGCAACAGTGGATAGATTTAGAGCTAAGATAGAAGGCACCATCTACAAAACTAATGATGAAATAATGCATAATTTAATTTTTAAAGGGAAAATATCATAGGAATTAAGGCCTTGAATGGTGAGATTATATCCACACTAGGCACTCATAAAAATATGATGAACAAGCTTCTACAGTTGTTTAAAAGGTCATTTCTTGATCTTGAGACTATAGACATTGACTTCTATATGAGTCTTTCTATTTATATTTAAATGGAAAAAATAAATAAGCAATTAAAATAGTGTATAAAATGCCTACTCTACCTTAATATAATAATTTCCCTATGTACACACTAGTGCACACTCAGACTAGGCCTGCTTACATCCCACTTCTAACTATAAAATTGATTCCATCATCTCCAACATTTTCTTAGGATTATGAGTGAAAAATTAGCATCAATATAAAAAAAAGTATTTTCATGCCCTTAATTAGTAATAACTTTCATTCTAAATTTACATAACATGTATATATTGTATGTTTAGTTTCCAAATTCTATTTTGAGAAATCAATGTTATGCATGTATACTTTACATGAGATTGGCATTCGGTGTTATTTTTGGATGTATATTTTAAGACATCAATTAAGAGATGAGGCATTCAAAATCCAAATATTATTTATAATTATATGCTCATAGTCCCAAAGGGAGGAGAATTGTGGATATTAAGATTTAAAGGAAATTTTGAGAAGTTCTATTAATTTGGTCTTGATGTGCAAATCTTGACTCTTCTCCAATTTTGTGGACTGTGTAGGATGTGTTTTCATTCTAGTATCTTAGTTATTTGATTTTTTATGAGTTATATTCATAATTTAGTTATTCATTTTAAGATATATCTAATTTAAATTCCTTTTTCATGTTGATCATAATCCATGTTTGTAGATTTGCAATAATAATTTGACAAATGCAACAACCCTTGGTTATGTATGTCTAAGTCTACTGTGTTTTGTTTCCATTTGAATCCTTAATTTATTTTATTGTTAGTGTGATATAGAAAATTTTAACAGACATTGGTCTTTTGATTCCTTGGCTTACCTTAGTTTAAGTCCTAGTCTTGAAAGGTTTTCATCTTGTGTGGTTTATAGGCCTCTTTTTTTCCCTTCCTTTTCCTCTTTCTAAGTTTATTTTGAAAGTCTTGCCTAACTTAATTAGAAACATTATCATTCCACTCATCTCAATTATATTTAGGTTCATTTATATCTAACCCATCCATGTTAGACAATATGCTTCACTCACAACTATTCCACTAATAGGTTGTGTTGTAGTTTAAGTGGGGTTTTTTAATTCATTTAATCTATTAGGCACTTATCTGGTTGTTCCAAGTTAGTTCTCAGCTTGTTACAACTAGGTGAAAACATAGAACAATCTTGCAGTTCTCAACATGTCACTCAACTACACTGACATCAAGTAACATAAGGTGCAATCTTTATGAGCTCACTCGAAGCACAACATAGAAATAATTGGGGCCTGCATTAGGCTACTTGTGTCATGGTGTTCTTCATAGGACTTAATCATTAAAAAAATGGCATTGGTAGGTTCATTGGCATAAGCCATTCTAGGTGGAGTCTAACTATTTGTAGGCACAAAACCTATTTTGGGAACTCATTCTAGTCATAGGGACATAATCCTATATTGTGTTGTTTCTAGGATCTCAAGTGTGTAAGATTTTGTATTACTAATCTAAGCATCATTCAATATATTTGATTGGGAAAGGGGAGTGATTTATATCAAGGATTCATGCTTAGGCTAATGCTCTTGAAAATGGCCCCAAATCTTGGGTGCATGACGTATCCTAGACTTAGGCTAATTCAAAGGTTCTATAGACATCATCACTTACATAGGGATGCCATTACTGAACTGAACCAAAATCTCACTAAAACTTAGTGTTTATATATTAAAACTAACCATTATAAATATTGTAAACTTTGCACAATTAATTCAAAATCAATGACCATAAATATAACTACATAATCTGGATTAATACTCATTTAATTAAAATTCCATTTTTCATTAAACAAGATTCAAAGAAACCAAGTACATATCAATGGAATAGAGCCCATGCTTATCTAAAATTGCTAATGACCCAAAGTCTCAAAAGTAATCTTGCACACTATAATGTGGATCCTCAAAGGTATCCATACTAAAACTTATACGAATGGTGTCCATAACTAGATATCCATATTTAATTCTATATAGCTTCCCTAACTCAATTCACATCACTTTGGTCACTAGATCGAGCTCAATTTTATAGAAGATAGAAGAATATTCATGCTAGGGTAGAGGGTGCACACCAAGTAGTAAGTTGGAGCCTTGTTTATCATTCTATTTGATCCATCACCTTATGCCCTTCACACTATGGTCATCATGTATAGACATTCAATAAGATGCCTTAAAAAATTGGTCACCAAGTAACCACCTGCTAATTGGCATTAGGTCTATGATGATTCTTACAGCTAGTACAAAAGGTGCCAAAATAACAATCATAACAAATGATTACTTCTCATCAATATATATACTAAGTTGGCATGGACCTATACTTAGATGAATTATAGGCACAACATTACCCCATACAAAATTTCTAATCTACCCTCAAACTAGTCTTTCAATGTTCTTAGCACATAGAACTGAGGCACACTCTCCTTTAGTTGGGTGTTGAAGTCCTCAAGCCCTTGATAACAAGCTTGAGTCTATCTCCATGGAGGTGATTCTAAGCACGAGCAAATCCATATTCTCTAATTATTTTCAAAAAGGCTTGAATTTATCCTTAGATTTTGCTACTCCTCCATCTAGGATTTATCCTTAGTTGTAAGCCTTGGTTTTCAAGGCACATAAGAGTGATTTCAATATTTTTTCTTCGTATTTTATTTTCATGCTCAAGTAATTGACCTTTCCCATTATTTGGGTACACTTTGATCTACTCATAGTGTATACCCATGGCATTATCACCTCTTTTCCCCCCTTATCCTATTTGAGGCATGCTTCTATGATTGATGCCTAGTTAGAGAAGCTATAGAATATGGCATTAGATGCATATGTGCACTCTTGAAGTTGGGTAAAGAGGTATTCCACCCCTTCGAGATTTGTAGCTATCTCTTATTTTAGTGCGGTACATGGGTCCTCTTTTTCTTGCATCAACTCTACCTTCAACCTCAATATCATCTACTACACTAACACACATACCTTGTCAACCTTTAAAATATTTAAAGTGTCAACACCATCCAAGAGGGATGACTTGGTTGCCTCTATGCACTCAACTAGTTATTGTAATTTAAAATTCATATATTTTGTTTCCTCTTCTATATCTAGTGTGATCTTATTCTATATAGAGGCCCTAACATTGTCAATAATGTTATTTTGCACTACTTTAGATGCCATCTAAATGAGTACATTTATCAACCTAACTAGGTTCATTGTATAGGGGTTTATGAGAAGGGAATCATGCCCTTATTCTGGTTTCTCTATGCCTAGTATGGTCTTTTGTGGTACTTCAAAATGAGGCTCATCCATATAACTATCAAAAGAAAATGATAACTATTTGTGCATCCTAGTAGTGGTAGTTATAGGGGGAATATATTCAAACATGTAGTAATATTTATCGGTCTACCCCTTCTATACCTTTCTCTTAGGATTGTCTTGGTTCCTTCTTCCTCAGTGATAGCTAGCTTTGTATGCTCCTCTCCCTCTTCATGAGTGATACTGCTCTCTTCAGTGCTTTCCACTGAGGTTCCTTCTTCTTGCTTCAGTAGGGATTCTTCCTTGAACTTGATCCCTTTATTCACTTCTTCTTCTTCTTTGAAAAAAAATTCATCTTCTTGATTCAATTGGGTTTCTTAGATGTTCTCCATTTGTTATTTCAAAGTGCCAACATTGCCTTCCTTATCTCTAGGAACCCCTTCACTACTTGGGCATGCCTATGGAGTGGATTATTTTGATATGATAGTGGGGGCATTAGGCACCTTTTTTATTACTTCTTTTATTGGTTCTGTGTTTATGATAACTTCTTTATTTTCCTTTTATTTCTTGGATTTTTATTCTTGGGCCTTCTTTCTCTTGGCCTTCTTCTTCTTTGTTAGTGATAAGGATTTTTCTTCTTTAACCTTTAATTCTTTAACCTCAATCTTCTAGATTTCCTCTTGGGTCATGCCTTTCTTCCTTATGACATCCCTTTTCTCCTCTAGTGCCAACACCTTCAGTATTTCTACCTTGCTCATCCCGAGCTTCCTTCATGCTTCTTTCTTTTCCTACTTAATTTTTGGAGGATATGTGGTGGGTTCTTTGGTTGAGGTGCTTGTTGGATTTTTTGCTTCTCTAAGTGTGGAGGTAGTGCCACCCTAGAAGGCCTCCTAAACTTCTTTGGTGTTGGGCTCTTATTTTTTTACTTCTTCCTAGATCTAAATTTTCATCTCTACTTCTTCCTACTCCTCCTCCATCTCTTCACATGCCTATTGTGCTTCTATTTCTTCACATGCCTCTTGTGCCTCCATATATACCAAGGTTATTATGGGAATTGAAATGGGTCCATTAGAATTATTTTTCTTTTCCTTTTTACTAGGTGAATCAATCCTTAGCATGAAGGGTTACGCACCTTTTTTTTGTTATAAAGGGAGTTACTTCATCATCAGAGGATATATTCATCCTGATGTGCTCTTGAATTTCCTCTAGTGCTTCTCTCTAATTTTTCTAGGGATATTTTATCTATGCTTTTGGTGCTAATTTTCCTTCTTCACTGATCTAGAGGAGAGGTCATCATCCTTATCAAGGTGCATGCCCTTCTTTCTTAGATTCATCTCATGATATATCATGTGGATGTGCTCGATAATCACTTCTTTCTAGAGGGGATGGATGTCAGTGTGATTCGAGGTGTCCTCCTTATCTTTGGTATCTTTCCCTCCTAGGTGTATGTATTGGTGTCATAACTTGATTCTTTCCAAATCCATGACTTTCAATGGGATTTTTGACCTACTACACATTATAAATTCTCCTTAGAGCATCCATGAAGTAATTCATAAAAAAATGTGTAAGGGAGCTTTAGCCAACTTGATGTTATGCCCCTAACCTATCACATGTATGAGGATAGTATTAGCCAACTTGTGGCTTACTTATCCCACTTTTACATTATATTACATTTATCTATGCTTTATTTTGATTAGTAGGTTGGCCTATGGAGTAACCATGGCCTAGATAGACTATATATAAGAGGTAGTGGGTTATCATTTATCATCATATTATGAATTTTGCTCTTATTAAAGCTTGTGGAGGTTGCCCCCTCAAAGTGGATTATCTATTATCATATATTTGGATATATTTCAGTCATATTTGGATATAATTCTTCTATTATACTTAATTCTTGAAGTAATTTCATTACAAGTGGTATCAGAGCTGCGATTTGGGCAATCTTGTGGGTGAAACACTAAATATTTAAATTTTGAGATATATAAAAAATGGTTAAGAATTTATTTACAAAATTTTTAATGGAGATGAGAAATAATAAAATTAAGCTTCCCTTAAAATTTTAGCTCATTTGGATCTATTTTACAAAAGTTATCGCTATTTTATGGTTTTTCATAAAATTGCTCTATAGTGTGCAAATCAAAGAATTTTTCTGAGTTATTTACATTTTTGGAAAGCTTAGAAAAATTTGGACATGGTATTTTTTTTTTATATTTTTATTTTAGGCCAACATAATTCCAAAATCACTTAGTCAAAGTTGGGTCAAAAGTGCCAATAAGGGTTGACATCGTAAAACCCTTTTATGGCAGGTCCACAAACTTGGGGCCGAGGGAAGGGTGCTGAAACTCCAGGTAAAAATCCTAACAAGGAAGAGATGGAGTTAGAAGGGAGAGGTTCTAGACCCTTTATACTAGGGTTTTCTGACATAGATCACAAAGTGAGCCAGCTTGACTATAGTGTGCAAGGCATTCAGAGTGAGGTGCAAGACATACAATCTAATATACAATCCATACAAGATAGTTTGGGAGATATCATGATAGATTTGAATATTAATCAGTCAAATCATCAAGCTAACTCTATTTCACAAGCCCACCAGGGTGGTTCTCCTAACCAGTCTACTTCAAATCTAATTCCATGGCCACAGAGGAACCCATTACAAAAGGTGGATATGCACAAATTTGATGGAAAAGATCCACTCAATTGGCTCAACCAAATGGAAAGTTTTTTTGACCTACATCAGATTCCAAGTGGATAGAAGGTTACCATGGCATCCTTGTATCTTGAACCTAATCAATTCATTTGGTATCGATGGTTGTGTGCTCAAAAGAAAAAGATGACTCTCAATGTCACCTAGTCAGTTTTTATAGAGGAGCTACAATTACACTATGGCAATAGTGTGACAGAGAATTACTTTAGCCAACTGGAAAAATTGTGAAAAATTGGCTTCATCAAGGATTATATTCATCATTTTTAGAACCTATTCTTATGTGTGGAGACAATTTCTGAAGCAAACTTGAATGACCTATTTTTGGGTGGACTCAAGGACCACATTCAACATGAGGTACGCATGTTTAATCCACTTAATATTTCTGATTCTATTATCCTAGCATGTAGAGCTGAGGAAAAATTCATAGCCAACAAGAAGCAGCCATTCACTCACTTCAAAGATTGTAGCATATCGTCACCAACATTTCCTCCACCTACTAGATTGACCCCTCAACAAATTGAAGAGAAACATGCAAAAGGCTTATGTTTTGGTTGTGATAGCAAGCAGAGTAAAGGACATAGATGTGCTGAGAAGAAGTTATTCTACATTAAGGGACCAAACAAAGATGAAGAAGTAGATGATGCCTCCAATGATAATGAGGAAGATATAGAGGAAGTACCTAAATATTCCCAACCTATAATCTCTTGTCATGAACTTGCAAGTATTAGCACTCCACAAACTCTTAAGGTAGTGGGGTTCCTCAAGAAATAGAAGGTGACAGTGTTGAGTGATTCAGGGAGCACACATAACTTTATAAACCATAAGTTGGCCACTCGATTGAACTATTTCATCTACCCAGCACCAGAATTTTAGGTCATGAGTGCAGATGGTGGCACAATTAATTATTTAGGCAAATGACATAGTATTAAGCTTACTATGGGTGGTTACAATCTCGACTCTCCTATATTTGCTATTCCCATGGGTAACACAGAAATTGTTTTGGGAGTCCAATGGATCACAACCTTAGGTACCATTGAGATGAACTTCTAAGAACTATTCATGCACTTTCATTTTGAAGGTAAGAAAATTAAACTACATGGATTACATGCAAAATCTCCACAATTGATTTGTTCACATCAAATGACCAAGATGCTAAAAAATGGGGAAGAGGGAATTATTGCATGATTATTCTCCATAGATGTTCAACCCACACAGGTATCTACACATCTTGATCTACAAATAATTCTTGAAGACCACTCATCTATTTTTGGGGCCATGCCAAAAGGACTACCACCAAAAAGAGAACATGATCATGCCATTCAACTAATTCCAGGTAGTCAACCATCAAATATCAGACCATATAGATATCCATATGCACAAAAGAGTGAAATTGAAAAGATGGTCCATGAGATGCTGAAGGTAGGGATCATCAAGCATAGCAAAAGTGCATATTCATCACCAGTGGTCATGGTGCGGAAGAAGGATGACACATGGAGGATGTGCCCAGATTATAGGGAACTCAACAAGTACACCATCAAAGATAAGTTTCCTATTCCAGTAATGGATGATTTGCTTGATGAGTTGCATGGTGCTAATTATTTCACAAAATTGGATCTTCGCTCGAGGTACCATCAAATTAGAATCAAGGATGAAGATGTTCATAAAAATACTTTTAGAACACATGAGGGCCATTATGAGTTTTTGGTAATGCCCTTTGGTCTTACAAATGCACCATCTACTTTTTAGAGCTTGATGAACACTATTTTTAGGCCTTTTTTAAGGAAGTTTGTGCTAGTTTTCTTTGATGACATATTGATTTATAGTCAAACATGGGAAGCACATCTGTAACATGTGAAACAGGGGTTGATAGTTTTGGAGAAGCACCAAATTTATGCAAAGCCATCTAAATGTGCTTTTGGAGTATAGGAGGTAGAGCACCTCAGTCACATTATTTCCCATGAAGGGGTCAAAGTTGATCCCCAGAAGATCAAAGCGATAATGGAATGGCCCATGCCAAAAACTCTTAAAGACCTTTGAGGGTTCCTTGGACTAACAGGTTACTATAGAAGATTTGTGAAAGGTTATGGTAGCATAGCAGCTCCACTCACTACATTGCTAAAGAAGGATGCTTTCCATTGGAATGATGATGCCACCAAAGCATTTGAGAAACTAAAAGTAACTATGTGCACCACTCCATTTTTGGCTACTCTAGACTTCTCACAAACATTCATTATTGAATGTGATGCTTCTAGGTCTAGATTGGGGGTAGTACTAATGCAGGAAGGAAGACCCATTAAATTTGAAAGTCATCAACTCAAAGGTAAGAATCTACAAAAACCTATCTATGAGAAAGAAATGGTGGCTATTCTTCACGTAGTTAAACAATGGAGGCCTTATCTGATGGGTAGACACTTTAAGGTGAAAATGGATCATGATAGTCTCAAATACTTTTTGGAGCAAAGATTATCATCTGAGGAACAACAAAAATGGGTAACCAAAATGTTGGGTTATGATTTTCAAATCATCTACAAGAAGGGTAAATATAATGTAGCAGCAGATGCACTATCCAGATGGGATGCATCCACAGAAGCATTACTTTGTGCAATGTCCATATTGCAAGTAGATTGGGTGGATGAAGCTAGGTTAGAATGGGAGTAAGACAAGGATACACAGGTTCTAATTTAGAATCTCCAGCAAGGTAATTTATCCTCTGAAAAATTTGAAGGTAATTTCCTATGGTATAAGGGTAGGTTATACTTGTGCAAAAATTTAGAGCTTAAGCATAAGATTCTTGCAGAGTTTCATGCATCTCCAATTGGGGGACACTCAAGGTTCTTGAAAACTTATCATAGAATTAAGAAATAATTATTTTGGGAAGGACTCAAGGGAGATGTACAAAATTTTGTGGAAGAATGCTTGATATGCCAACAGAATAAAGGTGAAATAGTTAAGACCCCAGGTTTGTTACAACCGTTAGCAATTCCTAGTCAAAGGTGGGAGGAGGTTTACATGTGTTTCATCACTGGGTTGCCTTGTTCTGAAGGTAAGAATTTTATTTTGGTCATTATGGATAGGCTTACAAAATATGCCCATTTTTGTGCTCTCTCACACCCATTTTCAGCAAGTATAGTAGCAACTATTTTTATGGAAGCAGTTTTCAAATTACATGGAACCCCAAAAATAATTGTAAGTGATCATGATCCTATTTTCACTAGCAATTTTTGGACTGAACTATTTTCTTGTTTGGGTACTCAGCTAGCTCATATTTCATCTTACCACCCCCAATCTAATGGATAAACTGAAATGGTTAACAAATATTTAGAGGGGTATCTCCATTGTTTTGTAGTAGATAAACAAGAACATTGGGTTAAATGGCTACCACTTGCATAATGGTGGTATAACACATCTTTCCATACCTCTTCTAAAATGTCTCCATTTCTAGCATTATATGGTTACCATCCACCTTCCATCACTTCTTCATTAAAAGTGCACACCAAGGTTCGAGATGTGGAATGTGTTGTGCACATAAAATAGGATGAAGCAACAAGCAGATCAACACTGTAGTGAGCAAAATTTTGAGGTGGGTGATTGGGTATTTATTCATTTGCAGCCTTACAATTAGATGTCCTTGAAGTAACAGAAAAAGGACAACAAACTTGCTCCTAAGTAGTATGGCCCTTATCAGGTTCTACAAAAAATTGGAAGTTTTGCTTACAAGCTCAAGTTACCTCATTCATCTCACATACACCCAGTATTTCATGTTTCTTGTTTGAAGAAGGTCATTGGATAGAAAGCTTCTACCCAAATAGAGCTCCTAAAACTAGATGAAGAAGGATGAGTCATTTTGGAAGTAGAGAAGATCCTCCAAACACATATTAATAGGTTGAGAACCAAAGAGATTAGGGAATATTTGATCAAGTGGAAAAACCAAAGCAATGAAGATGCAACTTGGGAAGGTGAAGATTTTTTGCAACAACATCTAGAGTTGTTCAATGTTGAGGACAACGTTGGTTTGAAGGGGAAGGGCATGCTACGCCCCTAACCTATCATATGTATGAGGATAGTATTAGCCAACTTGTGGCTTACTTATCCCTCTTTGACATTATATAACATTTATCTATGCTTTCTTTTGATTAGTAGGTCAGCCTATGGAGTAACCATGGCCTAGATAGACTATATATAGGAGGTAGTGGGTAATCATTTATCATCATATTGTGAATTCTGCTCTTATTGAAGCTTGTGGAGGTTGCCCCCTCGAAGTGGCTTATCTATTATCATATATTTGGATATAATTCTATTGTTATACTTAATTATTGAAGTAATTTCATTACACTTGATTTTTTTCCATCTATGAGTGTTAAGTGCACTACATAAAAGTGTTGCATAACAACAAAGGTTGCCATTCCAAACATGTTCTAAGGGAACTCCTCAGGGATGCACCATTCCATCCCAAATGATTCAATATATTGGCACACCACCCCATCATGTGGGTCTTATACTTTTGGGAGAATGTAAGGGGTTAGGTGAAGTTTTGGTACTTCAGTGCTGGGGAGTCATTATGCACTAGGAAGACCCAAAGGTTATTTTCATCACCATCAGGCATGTTGATCTCCTCCATCATAATTAATATCAACATTAACCCCTACTAGAAGGTCTCTCATGTTGTATGACACTCAATGACATTATTTATAGTTTATTCTATAATGAAATTTGATATATTAAACTTGACCCCATGTGCCATGTGATGGGCTATACATAGATAGGCCTTGGTAATATCTATCCACTGACTACTGGGGTAAAGTTTTGAATTTACAAAGTGTACCACTACCCTCATCCTGGGTTCCTTGATATATTTTATATGGAATTCAAATCCTCCTTTGTAATACCCAAGGAGTTTCATGACCCTTTCAACTTAAGCATCATCCACCATCATTCAGTGGATGATTTCATTAGAGTTTGAGAGCCTGATGATTCTACCAATAAGGCTTATTAATAACTACATGCACCTCCTGAAAAAGTAGAAGAGGTCTCTATAGATGCATGAAAGGAGGAACTACACGATTTCCTTTAGCTTCCCAAAACATGGCAACTCATAGAGCTGAGTTACATTGGTGGTCACCAGTCTATCCCAAATGGAAACATCAAACAATGCCATGCCTACTTCTATCTTGGCCCTCATATCAACCACCCAGTATTGCATATTACTTGAGGTGTACTAGTTGTATTATTTTAGTGGGAAGGTATGTAGGAAAGACATACAGTTCTCTCTTACCAAGACCTCCATGGGAAACTACATTTACTAATAGGACATATTTATAAGCACCTGAGGATCAACTATTGTGACACTAACTCCTTCCACCAGCTATACTTTCTTATTTGTAGTGGCCATCTCTTCTACTATCTACACCCATTTGGCATCCTTCTATACTTGTGATAGAATAGAACTCATATGTTTTTTCTCCATCCTAAACTAGATAGTGTTGAAGCATGATCTATTTAACTTGCCAAAGATTATAATATTTGTTGGCACTCCTCATAGTTATGAGATCTATGACTGTGACTTTAGCTCTTGAGATCGACTTACCATTAATAGTAGCTTGAGTGTCACTCAACTTTTCTACTACCTGGTTCTTTCACAATTCATGCCCCACACTTCTCTACACTAATCTTAAAGGGAATGTAATTCTTCTCTCTATTCAATTATTCACTTTTTTCATCTATGGGTGCTTAAGGTTTCACTCTAGTATCTTTTGTTTGTTTTGACTCTGGTTTGACTTTAGTTCTATGCTCTACATTTTGGGTGTAAATTAACTTGAGGTTTGTAACCTAAACTAGTCAACCTTTCACTAATTTATACCCCTAATTCAATTACCTTCTTAATTATAGGTGATTAATGATGTGATAGTGCCTAGATTTATTAGAATTCACAAAAACCTATAAAATCCACAAAAATACATTACCACCTATGCATTCAATATAGATACTTATGCCTCCATCATTACCTCAATAAATTCTCCTAACGGTATTTTTGGTGAAGTGACATGTAGTTCAAATGATCATTTACCACCTCACTTGGGTGGATGCCATTTTCTCTTGATGATCTTCTCCTATGATTTATTTAATTGGCATGACCTTTGCCTTCCTTATGGAAACCTAGGAGTAGCACCTCACATGCACATGGTTTAACCTCCATGATTCCATTATCTTTTCTTGTGGTGATTTCATTTCAAGTTCTCTTTCCTATCTTGGTCAATTTATCTACACTTTTATCTCTTGCCTTATCCTATCTTACCCCATACAAATCCATTATGCTAGTAATCCAATACTTATTACTTTAGGTGTCTTATGCACTTAGCATCTTGTGCACCTCTCTTGCATCTTATGCAACTCTCTTCATCACTCAATACTCAAAACTTATACAAGTCTAGTAAATTACATACACCTGGAAACTTAGGTGTTTGGGCTCAAGTGCTTAAGAAAGCATCTATGCTCAGTTCAGTTGACTAGATTTATGCATAAAAGTGATATAATAGTTCTTTTGTAGGCCTAAAAGCACTGCTTATTCACTCTACAAAAATAACAATCATAAAATACAAGGAAATGTTTGGCTTACACTGAACATCATTTTAGTTAGCACAACACAACTAATTTATGACCAAAATTTTTGTGTTTGATGACACAAGTGCCATTTTATTGCCTAATATGCTTCAATATGTTACCATTGAAATTCTTAGGAAACAATTCACCTAAAAATGTGTACATCTTGCATGTGCTAATTTATAACATGTTGTGGATGACATATGGGCCCATCCACCTAATTTTTAGCTTTCCCAGGTGCTTGAGGTACTAAGAGTCATAGAGAAATACCAATGTTCCTTCAATTAGTACGTTGTGCTTAATATGCTTGTCATGACACAACTTCTGGTGTACCTTCTTTATCTACTAGCTCCACCTTGCTTGGGCATGCACTTCATCCAACTACTCCATGTCTTCCAACCTTTCACTCAATGATTCTTAGTCATCCAAATGACCAATATGCATAATTTTCAATGATGGCACCAAGATTTCCATCGATAAAATCACCTTAGTGCCAAACACTAATTTAAATGGTATAGTTTTATTCAAGTATTTATAGGTTATGTGATATGCCCATAGTAATGTTGACACTAGATCATCCCAATATTTATGACCAATGTAACATATATTCATAAGGTATGTTTCTAAGATCTTGTTGAATACCTCAACTATGACATTTGATTTTGGATGGTAAGGGGTGGTCTTATGGTGCACCACGGTGTATTCTATCATTAGGATATACATAGTTTCATTGATGAAGTGTGTGCCTCTGTCACTAGTAAAACTAAGTGGGCACCTATAGAAACTTATAATGTTCTCCCATAAGAAACATTTAGCTATGGTGGTTGTGTAGTTTTTGGTTGGTGCTACCTCAGCGCACTTGGTGAAATAGTCAGTGGCCACTAGAATATATCTTGCACTTGTGAGCCTTGCTATATGAGTAATTGGCTTGATAAAATTACTTACTCATATCTCAAATGGTTCTTGGGAAATAATGGGGATGAGAGGAATCTAATCCTAGTGGTTGGGTTTCCCTATGCACTGACATATATCACATGACTTGGTTTAATCTTTTGCATCCTAAAATAGACTTGGCCACCACAAATCTGATTGTAATACCTTGTGCACCATTGTATCTCTAACATAATGGCCTCCTTTTCCCTAATGTGCATCATGTAAAATGTATTCCCTTTCACATTCTAAGACACATCAGTCTAGGACTTCATCTCAACCTAGTTGGTATAATTCCTTGTTGATAAGCTGAAAAGGGGTAGCACAAAATATGAGATATTTCTTATCATTAGTTACCATTATCTAGGGCACAAATATATATATATTATAAAAGTGTATATATTTTCCAAGTCCTCATGGGAGTAATAAAATCTATCAAGTTTCACATCTAACATGTCATCCTCAATAAGTGTTGCCACATCACCAGAGTTGATTTGCGACAAATGGTTTGGTCTTGAGTTTTGTTTTCCAAGTTTGATGACAACTGAGAACTAGAATTATTGAAATAGAACTATCCATCTATAAATGCGCCCATGGAGAATAGGCTTATTCACAAGGTAATTAATCACCTCATGGTCTATGAATAATATTAATGGTGTCACCAACAAGTATTGCTTGAATTTTTTTAGGACATAGACCATGGCTAGTTCTTTGTGCTTAATTGTTATATAGTTATACTCTACTTGGTTCTATTTTTTACTTGAAAATGGGATGGGGTGATCCATTTTACCTTCACTAGGTTGTGCCAGAATGATGCTAATTTTAGATCTATATTCATCAACATGGATGTGGAATGGGGTCATCTAGTTGAGAAATTGTAGAATAGGCATGCTAGTGAACTTGAGTTTTAGATTTTCAAAGGCATCCTCTTGTGTTATGCCCTAATAAAACAAGCTATGCTTGTGAAAGAGATCCTCTAGTGTTACTTTAATATTTGCATAGCTCATTTACTCAAAATTTTTAATCTTATTTAATAACTTACTATTACCACCTTTGGAAACCCATAGAAAATTTAGGTTTGATAAATGTTTAAGGAGTAATCCCTAAGTCCAATAATTATTTTTAAGTAGACAACCTCATAGTTTTTTACTCCCAATGGCTTAACGTAAAGTTCCTCCTTAAGATCCAACTTGACTAAGAGGTTCTACTATCAATGTTACTAGAGATGTGCATTATTTACTGAAAAACCTTGAGAAAGATCTACCTTCCTTTTCTCCCTCAAGAGGAAGTAATGTAGAAGAACATATCAAGGCCTTCAAAAACTATTTTGGGAATCTTGAATGTAACGCACAAATATGTGACTTGAAGACTATTTACCTTCACATTGTAAGATGCAGCCTATGACTAGTTTTTGATTATCCTAGAGGGTTCCATTACATCTTGGACCCATTGTCAAGACACCTTTTTGTCATAGTTTGGCTAGGTCACTAGTGCATGTGTTGTTTATTGACATTTTACTAGTATGAAGTGAGAACCTAATGAGCCAATTAGAGCCTTCAATGTTAGATTTTAAAAAATGTATAGTAGGCTTTAAAATACCTACCAACATGAAGAGGTGTTGGCTCTCAAAATTTACAAGAATGCCCTATACCCCATGACCATGGTTTTTCTACCTAGATCTACTAATGTTGGTATGATATCTTTGGATTATGTTGAAAATATCAACATATATAAGCAATTAAATCCTTAGTTGTATTCTTAGGCCCTACTTTATTGAATTTTAGTTTGATTCTGAATGTAAATCAGAATATTATAGACTAAAAATAGAATTTAGCCTATAACTAGTTACATTGTACCCAAGTTTCACCCAATCAACATCTTGATTTACTAAATAACTCTACTCCTAAGCAACAAAACTTGAGTAAGTCATTGATACCAGTCAATATTACTACTACACAAGGTACTAATTCTAAAAAAATAGATTTGGAATCAATTCAGAATGCATGGGTTAAACTAATGGGAAAAATACTAATAAAAACTGTGGATTATAGAGGTATACCAAACCTTTTAATAGGTACGAAAAAATCAAGAACAATTTTCATTCAATAGGGGACCAAAGATGATCATCATAAAACCAACCCTTCTTAACTAGTGTCATGTACATAACATTGCATAACATGGTGATCTAGACTGCATCAATCTATGTAAATCCTTTGATATCTTTAAAATGGGGATGGAAAGGCAAGAAGGTTTTGTAAATCATGTAGAACCATATTTATTTACTAGTTTAGGGCACCCAAGCACTTCCAATGTCTTTAAGGCCTATGATTCTCCATTTCTAGAGGAATATGATAATGAACCAAAGGAAAATATTGACAAGATCAATGTTTAAGGAGTAAGGAGAGAATACAACATATTAAGACTTAGTTAGAAGAGACAAATGCCAAGTTGAGTTCAAAGCAAGGTGAACATGATGAGTTGAAGTCTAATCTTGATTCTATAAATATTGATTGAAGAGCAAGCATGTAGATTTAAGGATGACATGAATAAAGATGTTAATAGGGATAAGGAGACTATGCAAGTTATCATAATTTAGTTAGAGGCTATAAGTTAAAGTATGAGAGATAAAAAGGATGAGAGTGTTTAATTGAAAACCAAGCTAGATTCATTGAAGGATGAGAATGAACAATTTGTTGTAAAGATCTGAGAAAGAGCAAGATAGGGAAACTCAATACAAGAAGGATGCAAGAACCAAGATCAAAAATAAAATATCAATCAAGTAGCCAAGTTCCATGAGGTATGAAAGATATTTTAATAGTAATTGTTATGCTTCTCACAGGTTTGGTCATAAGACAAGAAATTGTAAAAGAAAGAGCAACTGGTTAGCTAGAGGTATGGATAATGTAGTCTATTATAATTATCATGACATGGGACATATTGCTATATTATACCCTATAATTCATGGGAAAATACTAACCCAAGTATGGAGATCAAAGATAGTCAAGCTTGAGCATAATGAACCTAAGAGACAAGATGGTATGTTTATCGAGATTTATAATATTCATCAAGCAAAAAGTATGAATGATGTTATTTATTTTAGTTGTCATCAAGTTATCCATATTTAAATATATTTTTAAAGTAATATCTCAAGTCATAAAAAGGTGGATAGACATCCTAGTGTGCTCAAGAAAGGTCAATCCTTGGTATGGAATCCTAAGGAATTAAAGACCAAGAAAACTAATTCATATAAGCTAAACGATCATGGTGGACTACCTTCTAAATAAAAAGAGGAATCATATATGAATAAGGTTTAATAATTACAAGAGAATGAGTCATCTATCTAGATAAAAAAGGAGAATCAAAAGTTAGTTCAAGTTGAGCTCAAAGAAAAGACCAAGGTGCTAGTTGAGTCTAGTTTTGATGTATGTATGGATCCAAGAGAACATCATGCTATTGTTGAGAAAGTTTCATGAAAAGAACATTAGTTGTCAATGCCCATTGATGAGGTTATTTATTCATATGACAAGGTATGTCATGAATCTTTGTTGTCTCCATTTGTTGTCAATCTAATCTTAAAATAAAAGGAGAATATTATAGTGGATGAGCATGTTGCTTTTCTTAAGCCTAAGAAGAAGAAGAAGAAGAATAACTATTAGTATCAAATGACTAAGGAAGAAAATAAATATGAAGAGTTGTGGGAAAATCCTAGTTTTACATTGTTCTAAGATATTTTGGGTCAGGATGTCTCTATTTAGGCATCAAGGAGACATTTTATAAGCAAGAGGAAGCATGGTGGATGTCATTTGAGCTTTGGTTAATGTTGTAGGACAAGAATATCATTTGAAGTTATGTTTAGCTAAGGGGTAACTAACTCAGTTAGCTTAAGTGGATTGAAAAAGATGTGCATGATGTAAGGGGGAACATATGTGAAGATGCTTTAGTCATGATAGAAGAGTGAAATTGTCTATTACAATTGTGAATTCAAGAAGATTGATATGATGACTTGATCAAACCAAATCATGTGTTTTTAAAAGGTATTTAATCTTCATGATTGAACAAATGAAGCTTATGAGTTATATAGATAGACAGGTCCAAGGATCAGAGAATCACAAGTTTAGATTGGTGTTTGTCAAATATTATATGACATAAGATGGAACATGATGTTAGGGGGAGATTTCTAAGCTCTGTGAGCAGTTTGTCAGGTGCAAGGATTAGAGAAGTCTTAGTTCATATTGGTGCATGTCAAAGGGGGAACAATTTATTCATATTATTGAAATTATGTAAGCATCTTGAGCATCTTAAATAGTATTTTAATGCATACATAATGTTGAGGAATGATTGTTGGCATGTTGAGGAAGAGACCCTTTGTCATTAATGTCAAAGGGGCAAAAAAATTAGAATGGGGGAGTTCAAATGAAATCATTCTAAGGGTGTTTTACCATCAATGAAAAAGGGGGATATTATTGAGCATAGTCATTGATGTTTGGTTGTCATTGATGTGAAATAGAGCATGTGGTATTAGTGCATTAATGACAAAGTGATTTGTTTGATGGTTTGGAGAGTGTTTGACTTAGTGAGGCAATTGATGGATTATATTAATGATATGAACATGTTGAAAAGACCCTATGGGATGTTATGAGTACTTAAAGCACTTATAGAAGTAAATGAAATTCCATAATAGTCATATGAATGTCTAAGCTCAAATAGTCATATTGACAGATAAGGTTGATTAAGTAGTTTGATGACACCATATTTCACATGTGTGAAGGTTTCAAGAGAAGTTTGATACATGAATGGATTCCCCTATGTGAAGAGATCATATGATTCAAGTTTTAAGTTTGGAAATAGAGTGTAGCAAAATTTATTAAGGTGAAAATTTGGCTTCTAAGACAAAGTTTAATAGAGTTCAATAAGTTCTCATACTTAGCCAAATTTGCATTATCAAAGATCTATGGTCAGTGTTTGTGTGTATTAAGTCAATATGTCAAAAGATGTACAAAAGGCATGAACTAGTGACATGTGTTTCAATATCATTAAGCTGACAGAAGATCAACAACACATGGGTGTTTGTGTAGATGGAGGTCAATGGAGTGCATTGAATTAAATAGTCAATGTGCACAGAAGGCATATAGATCTTCCAAGTGTCATGATCATGGAAGCGTGGATCTAAGATCAATGATGATAATTGTATGTTAAATATTAGGATACTCCTAAGGATATAGATAGATCACATTTGTTCAAAGTTATCAAGGAGAATGAGATGATGTCAAAGTGTTTGATGTTTAACATTAACACAATGACCATTGGAATTTGAGTATTCAAACTAATGAGGGAAACCCAATTTATAGTTTTTGAGCTATATCTTTTGATCCAAGATGAATTTATTGATGAATTTAAAATAAAATTTGTAATTGACTTAAATTAACATCCATAGAATCTAGTTACAAGGTTTTAATGTTCATACAGTCAAATTTATTAATCTCTAAAGTTGATTGTGTGTTTGACCATATTCTACAAGTGACCGAAGAAGGATAATTGAGTTGTTATTGATAGAATTTTGATGTTTAAAGATGAAATATATATTTAAGAGTGTTATATGATCCATGATGACCACTTATGTGGTTTTTTGAGGTTTTTCTAATCCATATTTAGTATGAACAAAGTCTTAAAAGTTGATTGTGTTTGTTGAATGCATTGGTAGATTGAGTAACCATCTTGTAGAGGTAAGTTGAAGGTGTTGTGAGAAAATTTAAGTAAGAAAATGAGTATGAATTTGTTATATAAATCTATAAGGATTATGATAAGGCATTGGTTGACATAGTTTTCTCCTAATCAGATATGGAGTATCAAAATAGCTTGATTATATTTTAACTATGTGTGAGCAATATGAGTGGTCTTTTTTAGAGAGTTGATTTGAGTGATTAGAGCCTATGTTGGAGTGTTTAAGGCACATGGAAGTATTTCATAGGTTTTGAAGGGTTCACCCATGTGATATAATCATATGTATTTGTGAAATATTTTAGTATTTACTTCAGATGTTTGAGACTATGTTTTCTATGTATGAAGACCTAAAGAGCAAAGAGACCTAATTTGTACATTTAAGGTGTGAGTTAGTGTTATAGGTGGCATGAAAACATATGGGAGTAAGAAAGGGGATATTGGAAATAGTTTTGATGTGTTCAAAGCATTGGTAAAAGATGAAGGTGGTCCAAGTAGTCTCACATGTAATGTGTGAGTATGAAGACCTAATTATTTTAGGTCTCACCAAGACCTAATGGTGGTTTGGGGCTAATGAGGTAAAGGCCAACCTATGAGAATGGATTTGAGATATGTATTAGTGTGATAGAAGACTTAAGGGTTAAGAAAAGTCTTATGGTTGACCAAGAAGATAATATTGATGAAGACTCTATAAAGAGTGAAAACAAATGTGATGGTTTCTAGACTTGAGAGAGAAGAAATGAGTAGATGTGTAGGTGTTGATTAAAGTGAAGAAAAAAAACTTTGAAAGAAAAAGTACATGTCAGTTAAGACCATGAGAGTATGATAAATATTAGACATGTTTATCTATTCAATTTTATGTAGGAGGACACATAGGTCATTGGACCTAATGAGCCTAGAAGAGGTAGTTAGAAAAGTTAGCCCAAGAGATAATTTGAGAGGGAAGAATGAAAACAAAGGTGATCATCATCATTTAAAGAGAAACAAAAAGTGTTTAATGTGATATATTTAGGTATCTAAGTGGGTTCTTAGTTGCCTAAGGGGTTGGTTCCTCTTTGAAAGGTGAAACTTGCTAAAATATCTAGTTGTTATGGGTGCCCAGCTAGATAGGGGTAGTATCTCCTTATGGGATTGGTGTCTCACTAAACTAAGGAATGTGTATATAAATAATATTTTCACACTTTTATTGATTATTGATTCTTTACATCTTGTATAAAATCATCACAAATAAATCTCTCTGAATGCAAGCCTTAAGGGGTGCATTAAGAAAGGGGTGGGAAGACCTTTGGTGCTTTTCAAGATTGTTATCCCTTATTACCATATTATTACCTATCCATTCAAATCATAAAACCTTTCCCTAAGCTATCTCTCCTTCCTTGCACATTCCTCTATTGTTTTCCTCTTTCTATCCTTTCCCTTGCTTAGTACCCTTTTTACCTATTCAGTAAGTTAAGTCAACCTAGTTAACCTAGCACAAACTAGGGTCACTTTAGCTCTATAGGCCTAGTTTCCATATCGTTGACCTAGCATAAACTTCAGACATTAGCTTGATAATGTGCTAGGTCAACTCAGTTGATCTAGCAAAACTAATATGTCTGAGTGATTTTAGGGTCAGATAATCCTATATATACATGGTCATTATGGTCATTTCCAAATGAATGCAATCAAGAGTTATTATTCTCTCATGCTTCTTCACAATTTTCTCTTCCACCATTCTACTTAAGGAATCTTAGCTTAGGTTTCTTATTTGGAGAATATTAGTCTTGTGGATAGGTCTTGGGTACTTTGGCCTAACAAAGTGATCCTTATGAACTAGAACAACCTCTTGTAAATCCCTATTGGCCAAGGGAGAGATTGAGTCATGATGGGTTCACATTTAGGTAGGTATATTCTAACTTTTTTCTCCTCTCTTTTAGTAGATAGAAGTAGCATAAGTGTTGACTCAAATAATATTACTCCTCATATTCCATGTATTAGGGTGTTACTCATACTTAATTTATTTGAAGTTCCTTATACATTTATTTGATTTCTTTGCATCTAACGCCTTACTTTGTGCCATAAACTTTGGTGAGCCCTAGATTAGTTTAATTTTATTGTTATTAGATTAGGTTACTTTATTGTTTATTATCATAAGTGAATATAGAAACCATATGACTCTTTTAGGGTTGTGCAATTATGTTATACTGTAGGCTTTAAAACCCTTCTTGACATGATGTGTTGTTATAGATGATACAAGTGATCCCCTAATCAGGTCTAACAGATCCTCATATTGGTCATGCTCTCACTTAAGAAGTGTGTGCCCCAATTAGAAGTTTAGGTGTGATCTCTCTTATCTAATCCAAGATTGATTCATGCACACCATTCAATTATAATTGCATGTATTTTGGTGAACTTGACATGAATCAAATCCTTATAGGGTTTATTTCACTTATTTTATTCATTTTATCATCTTTTCTATCATATATTTTGACTTATTAGATCAATTCTATCGACCTAACTATTTTTCTTTGTGTAGGAATAAGCAACTAAATCGACCAAATTAACCCAACACAATTTTATAGCATTTTTTGGAGTTTCTATTCAACCTACTAGGTCAACCAGGTTAACCTAATACATTTACAACCAATTTTCAATAAGTTCCTATTCAGAATTCACAATGTAGGTTTGAGATTCTAGACTTCCAGATTTATATTCCAATCAAGGAGCTTGACCAACTTGACTTCGCACATTTCTAGACATCTAATTTAGTCTACTAGGTAGATGAGGTTGACTTAACACACTTTTTTGGCTTTTGTAGTAGGTTCCCGTCTCACTTGGTTGACCAACTCAACCCAATTCTATAGATTAGGCTAATTCTCTCCAAGGTTATAGGTTAGTTACCTATTCTATTTTCATCTCCAAAACACCAAGGTCAATTTTTATTTCTCAATTTCTACTCTACTTTGTACTTTTTTTTCAAAATTACAATCTATTTATATGTACCAATTAGATTGGCCAACATCAATCCAATTGACTGTTTATTTATTTTGAGTATCTACTTTCCTAGAATAGCTACAAGAATACCTTATTTCATTTCTCATATTATTAACAACCCTTTCCCTTTCCCTATCTATTGTGCTATGTCAACTAGCTTGACTCTGCACTATCACATGCTATTTCTACTACTTTTGTTCACTACACTAGGTTGACCTAGCATAGTATGTAAGTCCATTTTTTTCACTAGGTCAACCTAGTTGAACTAACTTTATTTTCTACTTCCCTTGCTTTTTAGCTTGGTTCTTCATCCTTTCTAATCTAAATCTTGTTCATTTCTCTTTGATCAAAATGATTTCCCCTATCATAATCTTTTTGTATAGTCTTAATCTATTTAGATCCTATATGGGGTGTTCATTTCTCCCTTTCTTTACCTCCCAAGAGCACCATCACTCTTGGGGCACCTCTTTTCCTCTTTCATCTACAAATTGTAACATGGTTTAAATAACATCTCAAGATGAGGTTGATGGGTCCAATCATTTCTATACCTACCAATAACCTTCTCAAAATATTCAAACTAATGTGGGAGTGATTGACTCAAATTTATTTAATTATCCCACTAATAACTCTTATTCTAATATTCCCTCCAACAACAATGTGGGAAATATTCCTTCCAACACCAACCAACCACATGATACAACCCAATTATTAGCCCAAGTGATTTAATAAATGAACATTATGCAAAACTCTAATACCAATTAAATGATGAAACTTCAAAAACATTTGATCAATGTGGCTAATCAACCTCCAATAATGAATCCTCAAGGTAATCTTAATAACATTCCTCCACCTCTTAGATATTCCTTAAGTAACATTATTCCTCAACCAATAATGAATAAAAAATGCTTCAAACTATCTAAAATAAGCCTTTAGCTCCCTTCATTGTATCTATTAACATTGGTAGCATATCACCAATTATTAAATATGATGGGACTAAAAATCCTACCTCATTTCTTAAAGCCTTTGGTAATCTCTGCAAAGAGTGGATCCAAACTAATACATTTGCCACCACTAAAATCTTAGTCAAAACCTTCACTAGTGATGTATTAGAATGGTAGAATCAATTACCTCAACATTCTATTTGGCAAATTGAATATTTGGTCAATCCTTTAGTTAAAGAGTTTTAATATAATGATCTTCCTAAAAACTGTTTTAGCCATTTCATAAATGCTAAAAAATCTCCTAATGAATTGGCTCATGACTTTATTAAAATATGAAAGACCTTAAATCATAAATTTGATCATAATATGTTTGATTATAACCTATTTAAACTCTTTATCACAGTTTTAACCCCTACTCTTCAATACAAGTTTCAAACCTTTGCTCCTCAAATTCTTAATGAAGCTTTTGACCAAGCTAAATGGCAAGATTTATTATGAAGCAATTTGAACCTAATTCTAGAATAATTAAAGGATCTCCCCAAACATCCAATGCTATCACTAGTATCACTTTTCAAACCAAACCTAGTGTTGCCAAAAATGATGTTCTTTCATTGTCTCACATGCCTCTTTTAGTTCATCAAATGAGATAATTTTTACCTCTTTCTAAACCTTTCATTTATCATAATGCTCCTCCTAAATGGTATGATCCCAATTTATTTTTTTGATTTCATACTGATGTTAGACATTCTCATGAGTCTTGTAGAGGGCTTTCTAAATGTGTTATTTCATACAGTATCGATGATTCTTTCGATCATGAAACCATGATTAAGCACCATCATCAAGAATACACTAATGATTTAAAAAACAACCCTCTAAAGCCTCTACATATAATAATAATAAAAAAAAATCTTCCCATAACCAATCAACTTCTAAATATGTTCATGGAATTGACGTTGATTATGATCAATACCTTAACAACTCTCAATATGTCAATAAGGCTAAGGTTAATTATCGTAGTAAGCCAACACATAAAGATCCTATGACCAAGCCTAATAAACCTTCTTTGGAAGAATAATTTCGTAAAGATACTACCACTATCAATATTGATTCAGAAAAACCCAAGGAACAACTTCCTCCTTCTGATCCTCCAACCACATCTATTCATCCAAAGTCTAATTTTCCTTCTTCTAAACCTCATGGCTCCTCTTCTAAATATCATTGGAATTTTATAGAAGAACTTAACTATTTGCCATGTAAAATTCCTCTCATGGAGTTGGTTCTCACATCACCTTCTCATCATGAATTCCTTTTGAAATAACTCCAAGAGATTGAAGACCCATCTTCTTTACATGAAGAACCACCTTCTATTGATTCTCAACCAACAAACTTTAATACCATTAAATCTATGTGTCCTTCCAAACCTTCCATTGAATTCCTTGAAGAGGACATGATTAATGAGGAAATCCTCTTTTACACCAATGATCCACCTCTTTTCATCAAGATAGCCATTAATATCACCCTTATTCAAAAATTTCTATTTGATGAAGGTGTTGTTATTAGTGTGACTTATTCATGGCTTTTACAACAACTTGGTTATAATAAAATTCATCTTAAACAAACCCATCTTACTTTCCATGGTTTTTATAAGACTAATCAAAATCCACTTGGTTGTATATGGCTTCCCTTAACCATTGGTCCTAAGACCATGCAAACTAAACTCATGGTTCTTGATCTTCCTTTATCCTATAACATACTCCTCGGCCATCTATGGACTCATTGAATGAGGGCCATTACTTCTTCCATAGTCAATGCATTAAATTTATAAACAATGGAAAAAATTACAAGCATGAAGTTGATCCCAACTTGTGGAGTATCCGATTACCTAATCCTGAATCACAATATCATGTTCCCGTAATTCCTAAAATCAATAGTGCTCATCTACCTGAGTTCATCAATATGAATCCTAATTTACAAGTTACTCTTACAGATTATGATGATGATTAGCCCAATGAATTACAACACTCTTGCAATACTAGGAAATTGCCTTTGTATATTTTAGAATGGCTTTCACCTTCCCTCTTACCTAGAGATTGTACCATTCCTCTCATGGATGAGATTATCAATTTTGTCCCTCCATGCATTGCTCAAGACCCATCTTTACCTAAAGATGATTTTTATTGAAATTAATTTGGAGTGGCTAAGATATTTCAAGATCCTCTCATCACGACCCCTCAAACATTCAATAATCTTAGGATTTTACAATCTAAAAATCTTCCTAAATCTTAATCATGCACAATCTCTCCCACATATGATGAAAACTATATCATGGCCCAAGATCAATCTAGAGACTTGGATGTCTTACATTATCAAAAGACATTATCTCAAATTCATACTTTCAACTAGGATGTACATACCATTTTTATAGGTCATAACATAGAACCTAAGGGTTATGTGCCTCCTACCAATCCTCCTCTTATTGGTTCTCTTTAGGTGGTAGAGAAAATCATGCCTTTTAAACCTTACAAAGTGCTTTCATGTTCTTTGTTTCCTTTGGATTCTCCAATTCAATCTAATTCTTCTCCCATCATCTCTCCATTGACTTCTTCTACTCCATATAATTCTTGTACTCTAAAAATCACACTTGATGCCAAGGCAACCAATATCCATTGAATACATTTTGAATATGATTAACATGGAAATCAAATTTTAGATCAAGAAGTAGATGTGGAATATTGTGGTCCTCTTCCTACCTTGCCTAGTGATGAAGCCATTTTGGAGTTGCTTTATGATCGAGAAACACAACTCCCATAGCAACATCATAAACATGGAAATTTTAAAAATAAAACTCCTCACTTTAATGAATTTGTCTCTAGCATTGATCATAAATCTAATCTAATTTCATCTTTACCCAATGCACCATACCACTTTTAATATGGTAATACCATGATTATTGAAGAAATAACTCATATTGACTATGGTACTCCATCTTATCCTCAACCAATCATAGTTTCCAAATAAAATCCACCTTCTAAACATGATAATTTCAGCCTATTTTTAAATAAGTATCAATAGGCATTCACATGGTCTTACCAAGATATGCCTAACATTGACCCTAGAATAGTGGTCTATAACATCATTGACTATCTTGATACCAAACCTGTGCATCAAAAGCAACACAAGTTTCCTCCCAAAGTTACCAACTTACGTTATAAAAAAATCAAGTTTATTGAGGCTAAATTTATTAAACCCATGGATTATTCTAAATGGGTTTCCAACATTGTTCCTATTCAGAAGAAGGTCACCATGGTCATTCACATTTGCATTTATTTTCACAATCTTAATCTTTCTTATCCTAGAGATAAATTTGATTTACCTTTAATAGATGCCATTGTCAATTTCATGGCTAGATATGAAATGTTATCTCTTATGGATGGCTTTTTGAGATATAATCAGATTCATATAGCTATCGAAGACCAACATAAGACTACTTTCACAATGAAATGGGGCACCTATTGTTACATTAAAATTCCCTTAAATCTCAAAAACATCAGAGCTACTTACTAGTGTGTTATGACTCATATATTTGATGATCTCATCCATAAAATTGATGAAACATATGTGGATGATCTTATCACTAAATCCAAGCATCGCACACATCATCTTTCTAATTTTGCCATCATCTTTGATTGTCTCATCAAATATAAAGTTAGACTTAATCCTTTGAAATGTGTCTTTAGAGTTGCATCTAGAAAATTATTAGGATTCTTAGTCTCTCTCTATGGCATTGATGTTGATCTGACCAAGATTAATGCAATTATCAACATGCCTATCCTTCATTGTATTCTTGACATTCGTACCTATTTATGCAAACTTGGGGAAATTAGATGATTTATCCTTGAGATGGCTTATCAAATTCACTCCATAAATTCCCTTCTCAAGAAAGTAGAAATTTAAAATGGATGGATCCATGTCAAAAAGCATTTGACAACATGAAAGAGTCATTGCTTCATCCACCTATGCTCCATCCTCCTTCTAATGATCGACCCTTGATTATTTATACTTATTCCACACCTATTTCATTTGGAGTAATGCTTTCCCAACAAGATGATACAGGTAAGGAGTATGACATCTATTACATTAGCCAAGGCCTTATCGATTATGAAACATGTTATACCAAAGTTGAGCATGATTGCCTCACCATATATTTTGCTACTAAAAATATTTGTCACTACATGCTTTACCAAACCACCTATTTCATTATTCATTCTAACCCACTTTATCACTTATTTTCCATAGCATCTCTTCTATGAGAAAGAACTGGCAAGTAGATGGTTTTACTTATAGTATTTGATCTTTGCATCATCACGTAAAAAACTATCAAAATTTAAGTCATAGTTGACCAACTTGTTGTGGCTTCCATTTCAACCACTTCTTCACTTCAAGATGACCTTCCAAATGAAAATATCCTTTACATTGAAGGTAGTAATCAATAAATTTCTCTTAAATATTATTTTCATAGCTTTATTGCTGATCTTGAAGCGAATCAATCTAACGAACCTTCCAATCCCTCTGATACTACCAAACCAAAAGTAGTTATTAAGGAGATCCCTAAAACCAATGTTGACTTGCATGAGGATACTTGGACCATTTACTTTGATGGTGATAAATGCCTTCAAGGAGCTAGGGTAGGTTGCATTCTCTCTAGTCCTCTTTTTAAAATAATCCCCTTAACTTTTCATTTTACATTTGATGTCACCAATAATATGGCTAAGTACAAAGCTCTTATCTTAGGTATGAGAGATGATCTTGATCTAAACATATAATATCTTCATGCTTTGGGTGATTCTCAGCTCATTTTCCATCAAGTTAGTGGTGCCTATCAATGTAAAAGTGAAAATATTGTTACCTATGATCAAATTACAACCACTCTTGCCAAGTATTTTACATCTTTTACAATTAAACCTATTCTTAGAGACTAAAATTACATTTTTGATTCTCTTACCTCTTAAAATTCTATCTTTTATCCACATCAATTTCTTTCTGATCCTTCTTTTATCATACAAATAATCAAATCCCCATCATCTATTCACCCTCTAGATTCCCTTATCTACCCTATTAAGGCTATCACCATCGGACAATGCCCATGGTATCAAGACATCATCTAATTATTAGAACATCAAACTTATCCTCCTAACTTGGATTCTTGTGAAAAACACATCTTTGTAAATAAGATTTCTAGTATGTATTTATACATAACATCCTTTATTATCACAATGCCAAAGGTAATTTTCTCTATTATGTCATGCAAGATGAGGTTCCTCCTCTACTTGAGTAAGTACATGGGGCCATTTGTGGTGGTCACTATAACATACATGCTACAACCTAAAAATGCCTACATATGGGTTACTATTGGCTTACTATAGAAAATGATGCTATTGAATATGCTAAAAAGTGTAATACTTTTCAGATTTATGATGACCTCATTCATTTTCCACTTGTCAAACTTCAAGTTATCAAATCTCCTTGGCAATTTTCCATATAGGGATTTGATCTTATTGCCAAGCTTCCTCATTCCCAAGATGGGCATGTCTTCATCATCATTGCTACCAAGTACTTTACCAAGTGGGTTGAAGTCATGCCCCTCATTAATGTTACCAGGCCTACTATATCTAAATCCATTATCAACCAAATTATTTGCTACTTTGGTGTTCCTCACACCATCATTTTTGATAATGGTGGTAATTTTAAAATTAATCATGTTAAACAACTTTGCACCAACTTCAAAATCAATCCCAAGTTTTCCACTCCTTATCATCCACAATGTAATGGTAAAGCTAAAGCCACTAACAAAATTCTCAATAAAATTATTCAAAATACAATTCATGAAACTTGTATAAATTGGCATCTTCATCTTTATCCTGCATTGTGTGCCTATCAGACTAATATTTGGACTACCATAGGGACAACTCCATTCTCTCTAGTCTATGGTTCTGAGTCAATTATTCCTCTTGAAGTTGAGCTTCCTTCTCTTTGTATATCTCTTCATAACAGCATTCCCAATGAATAATTATGTGAGACTTTCCTTCATTCCCTTGATATACTTGATGAACATCATCTTCTTGCCTTGCATCACAATCACCAATACAAGGCTCGCATCACCAGAAAACATAACAAATGTGTTAAAAATTTAATGTTGGTGATCTTGTCCTTAAATTAGATTACACTTATGAAAAAAAAGGTAAGTATGCCCAAAGCTAGAGGGGCCCTTACTTAGTTAAAGATGTTCTTGATCCAAGTACTTATCACCTTTAGACCAATAAAGGCCATGTTTTCAAAGAGCCCACCAATACTTAATTCCTTAATAAATACTTTGCTTAATCATTTCACTTCTTTTCATGCTTTTTATATATATCTATCTAACATATTTTTGCAGGTTACTTTAGCATGGGTCTCTCCCTATGCAACATTTTCCTTCCTTTTCAAACCTTTAGTCCTCCCTTTTGGTATTTTATTTTATTAATGTACCATAGTATTCATTTTGTTTTTTTTCAAACCTTTAGTCCTCCCTTTTGGTTTTTTGGTTTCTACATGTACCATAGTCTTCATCACTTATCTTTTCATTCTCCTTTTGTTTTCCACCTCTTGGGATTTTCTTTTATGAGTTGCTTGGTAAGACCATGGATAAAACCCAACCCTCCTCATAAAATAACCATTATTTTTATTTTTTATTTTTTCCTTTTCATTATTTTTGTACTTGTCTATGTTGTTTTGGAATCCTTTGGGTCTTTCTTTGTGAGGTGTTTTATACAAATACTCCCTCACTTTTTGCTTATTACCACCCCTTGGGTTTTCCTTTAGTGATTTTCTTGGTAAGACCATGGATAAAACCCAACCCTCCTCATAAAATTACATTTATTTTTATATTATTTATGATCCTTATTATTTAGACATTAGCTTTTGCTTCTTTTGTGAGATGGAATTTGTATACAATCTATGTTAGCATGTTTTCCTTCACTTCCAACAGTCTTATGATAAGGAATGATACCTTTGCTATAATTGTATTCCTTTTTACCCTTTGTCACATTTTTTTTTAATTTGAAGAAATTCAAATTTTTTACATGTATCATTTTCCTCTTGATTTCCCCCTTTCTTTCACCTCTACATTTGGATAAAACAAGCTCAAAGTTAAAATAACACTTTTATTTCACCTGGATTTATGAGACTCTTAGACCCCATGCTCTTTGATTTTATCTCTCTTAGCAATCTTGTCCCAAAGTTTTAAAATGAAAGTCATCTTTATCACCCATGTTTGGTCTTCCAAATATGTATGGATGATAAATTTAAAAAAAAAAGGAAAGTTAAAATCCAATCATTTGAAAATAAAATGCAATAATATCTAAAAGGCAACATATAAATCTTAAAAGTGTAATCACACCAAAAGACATGATTAAAAGCACATCTCTTATCTCTAATCAAAGCTCAAACTCCATAGTCAGCTTCAATAGAGCTAAATTTCTTTGGGGTGTGGTAGGCTAGTAGATTGGAATAGGGGATTTAAAAAAAAAATATAGTACTACCTACTTTCTCATGAAAGTAGCCAATCTTCATAGTAGATTGGCAACTTTGTAAGGGGTCCTGAAGAGCAAGGAACACATCATGGGAAGGTAGGTCCATTTTACTTTTCATGTATATATCCTTCATGGTATGATCTATATACTCCATTTATTGACCTAAGACTTGTGTAGATAATAGAAGTTCTATAGAGTCCTTAAGGTCAACAGTCCTCTTGTTTTGACAAGCAAAATTTGAGTGTCTTGGATTTGATAAACAACCTCTACCTTAGTTTTTTATTCATTCTTCCCTCCACCCTATTTCATTTCACCCCTTGATAGACAAATTATGATTTCAAATCTATTTCCCTCTTCTTTAAATTCTTTTTTCTTCATTTATTAAAAACATGATAACACTACTTTATTTCATTTTTATCTATCTTTAGACAAAAAAAACATGTTTGAGAAAATATGGATCATTTACATCATGTTCTATATATTTACTAAAACTAATTTTCTTTCCTTTTCCCATTTATCTTGATTTTGATATTCTACTATTGAAGACACTTGAGTTCATACTCTTTTTCCATTGTTATGTGAGATGTGGATTGTTACTACTCACCCAACCATGTTGTTTTCCTTTTATGCATCCCATTTTTCCATTGATGATTGAGATGTGTATTGTTACTACTCATTCATCAATGTTGTTTTGCCATTTTTCTTTTTGAATCCTCTTTTTACCATCTTATTTGACATGTATCCTTTATTTGATTTGGTGAGTTTGCCTTTTCTTACTTGAGGTTTACTTGTTTGAGATTTTTAGTCTTTAGTAGCCTTGACTTTTTGATTGCCTGATTTACTCTTGTTTGACTTGGTAATTTGGTCTAACATAACACTTATCACCCAAATTTCCAAATTTGCAAGTACATCCCATCCACATAACACCGATTATCTTGGCTTTTCTTGAATTTGTTTATTTTTTATCCTTAGTTTTGTATTTCTAGGTTTGTCCAAAATAATCTCTATGCCCTCCATAATCAAAACTAAAACACAACTAAAAAACTTCCCATGATGAAGGTAAGCCAAGGTACACATCATTTACTTTTTAGTTAGTTTCCTTTTCTATTATTTACTTTTAGTTATTTTATGCTTTCTAAAATACTATAATTTTTTTTAGCATCAACATTGTGTGTGTCCTTATGTTATTTCTCAAAGTACCATCCCCTGTTACACCTTAGTGACACGTGATGAGCTTCAAGTGGGACATATGTATACACATAATATTTTCACACTTTTATCAATTACTAAAGATTTACATCTTATAAGAACCCATTGTGACTCAATCTATCTAAGTGCATGCCTTAAGGGGTGCATCAAAAAAGGGGTGGGAAGACCTTTGTTTCTTCATAAGATTGTTGTCCCTTATTGCCATATTATTCCCTATGCATTCAGCTCCTAAAACCTTTCCCTAAGCTATCTCTCCTTTTCACATTCCTCTAGTATTTTCCTCTTTCTATCCTTCTTTCCCTTGTTTAGTATCTTTTTTACCTATTTAGTAAGCTAGGTTGACTTGGTTAACCTAGCACAATCTAGGGTCACTTTAGCTATTTAGGCCTAGTTTCCATCTAGCTAACCTAACACAAACTTCAAGCATTATCCTGATAATGTATTAGGTTTACTCGATTGACCAAGCATAGTCAACATGTCTGAGTGATTTTTGGGTTAGATAATCCTATATATATAAGGTAATTTTGGTCATTTCCAAATGAATGCAATCAAGAGCTATTATTCACTCACGCTTCTTCATAATCTACTCTTCCACCATTTTACTTGAAGAGTCTTACCATTCTAGGTGATCATTACAAACCAAAATAACATCTTGTGAAGCCCTATTAGCTAAGGGAGAGATTGAGTCATGATGGGTTTAATTTTAGGAATGTATATTCTAACTTTATTCTCCTCTCCTTTAGTAGATAGAAGTAGCATAAGTGTCAGCTCAAATAATATTACTCCTCATATTCCATATATTAGGGTGTTACTCATGCTTAATTTATTTGGTATTTGATTTGTTTGCATCTAACCCCTTACTTTGTGCCATAAGTTTTGGTGAGCACTAGATTATTTTACTTTATTGTTTATTATCATAAGTGAATATAAAAACCATAGGACTCTTTTAGGGTTGTTTTATGATTATGTTAGACTGTAGGCTTTGGAACCCTACCTAGCATGATGTGTTATGATAGATGATACAAGTGATCCCCTAATCAGGTTTAACAAATCCTCATATTGGTCATGCTTTCACTTAAGAAGTGTGTGTCCTAATCAGATGTGTAGGTGTGATCTATCTTATTTGATCTAGGATTGATTCATGTGCACTATGTAATTTTGATTGTATATAGGATGGGTGTTCCTTGATTAGTTGGTGCTGGTCTAAAAATTAGATCTTGTTTTATAGGATTATAGTTCATCTTGTAGGGTTCATTGGGTTTTATCCCCTAAAAGGGTTTCTCACATATATGATGTGTTCATGAGATGTATGATTTGGATGTATGTGTTTCCATGTTTATGCTTCTAGATCAAAATTGATATACGATACGATGAATGTTTAAGAGTTGGGAATTGAATTGGATTATCTAGCATCACTAATTAACCCCCCCCCTCTCAATGATTTTACCTCTAATATCCTCCAAATAATAATTCTACCACTTCAATAGATATAAAGGCTAACAACAATTCACCACCTCCCAAAAGAGATGAGCAGTTGTAGACTATAGAATCACATGGTAGAGGATCATACAATACTTTTGAGGATATAAATAAAATCAAGGATAACATTAGCCTACATGATTTATCCCAAATTTTCAAGAAAAGATAAATTCTACTTAAAGATCTGATTGAGAATACATCCAAAAAAAATTATGGTGGCCCACACCAATTTCATGGTATATAAAGGCAAACCTAAAGTACAATCATTTATGCTAATTCTCTAAATTTTCAAAATGAATGTACACAAATTATTGGTTTACTTTGGATCCTTAGCCCATGTGATGTTGATAATTATCTACCATAAGTTGGGTCTAACTCTAGATACATCAAAGATAGTGGTCCTAAATCTAGATAAGTCTTTGGTCTCATGTTTTGGTGAATTAACAAACATGTGCATTCAGTTGGCATCTAAACCACATGTGTAAAAGACCATTAATATCTTGGTCAAGTATATTCTAGAAGCATATAGTCTACTACTACATCAATATTAGTTAAAAACTTTGAATGGATATAGGGCTACTGACTTCTCATGCATGTGACTATTTTGGAAAGGAGTATCCAACTAGATATGAGTAGACCAAGAGATGAAGATGAAACATATGATTACTATATAAAATTCCACTAATGAAAAATTGGACTTTATATCTTCCCACATAGCTGTTTATACATTTACTAATAGATAAGAACATGCATTAAATTAAAAATAATTTGAAGGTCCTTCTTAGCTAGGGAATCTTCACTTTGATAGAGCTAAAACAAAACAAGGTTTAGGTGTTAATGTAGCCTTGATTAATCTAGATGGAAAGTAGTACTTAGCTACTTATAGATTATAATTCCCATGCATAAATAATATATTTGAGTATGAATCTCTAATCTTTAACCTTTAGTTTGTCCTAAATCATAATGTCAAGAAATTACATATTTTTGGTGACTCAAAACTAGTTGTTAACTAGATCAAGAATAAGTATAGATGAAAAATCACTTATTTAAAAAAGTATAAACACTTAACATGGGACCTAATTGAATCCTTCAAGGTGTTCAACATCAAAACCATCCCAAAGGAGTATAACTAGACAAAAAACTCACTATTAGCTTTAACTGGTAATTTGACACCTCTCTAAGAGTCAAAGATGAAAAAAAATCTATGTAACTAGTTCCTTGTTCCTCAATCCTAGACAACATGAACCACTTTCAAGTATTTGAAGATGACCAATAGATAGTAAAACTCATGATTAATTATAGAACCTTTGAATCCCAACTGATAGATGAGAAGGATCTCAATCCCATGCATATTGAAGATGTATGCAATCATAAATGCACCATGTTTATAAATCAATCATCAATCCTAGCTCAAAAAAGATAGAGCATACTTACACTTCTAATTTAGAATACATTTTTTAAATGGGGGCATGACTAATATGGGGACCTCCTAGACCTGATTATGGGATTACTTGTCACAATACACCATGCTAGGAAGGGTTATAAAGCCTACAGTCTAACATAATCATGCAACAACCCTAAAAGAGTCCTAGGTTTAATGTTCACTCTATTCTAATAAACAAGAAAGTAAATCTAATATAGTGAACACCAAAGTTTATGGCACAATATGAGGGGTTATTAAAGAAATCAAAATATTTATAGGAGAGTCTCAATTAAGCTAAGTATGAGTAAGACCCTAATACATGGAATATGAAGAGTAATATTATTCAAGATATTACTTATGCTAGTTTTATCTACTCAAGAGAGGATAACAAAGTTAGAATATACTTACCTAGATGTGAACCCATCGAGACTCAATCTATCCCTTGGCCAAAGGGGATTTGTAAGAGGTTGTGGTTTGCAAGGATAACTAAGAAAGGCCAAAACATCTAAGACTTATCCACAAGACTAGATTAACCAAGTAGAAACCCTAAGCTAAGACTCCTCAAGTATAATGGTGGAAGAACATATTGTAAATAAGTGAGAGTAAATAATAACTATTGATTGTATATATAAATAAAGACAAAATGATCTCATATTTATAGGTAGATCTTGCCTTAACTCCTCTTAAAAATATTGGCTATACAGAGTTAACCTAGTCAACCCTATATTTTTTAGGGACAATTCAAGAGGTATAAGCTAGGTTAGATGAAAGGCTAACAAACCCAAAAATTTAAAAACACCTCTAGACTATATAGGGTCAACCCAATTGGCCTAGTACAACTGACTATCTAAAAGGGAATTAAGGCAAAAAAAGATGATGGAAAGAGGAAAAATATTAGAGGAGTGTACAAGGGAGGAGTAATAGCTTAGGGAATGGTTTTAAGATATAGTTGGATTGGTAATAATGTGGTAATAAGGTATAACAATATTGAAAAACACTAAAGGTCTACCCACCCCTCTCCCAAATAGACCCCTTAGGGCATGTACTTAGAGAGATTGAGTCTCGATGGATTCTTACAAGATATAAAGAATTAGTATTTGATAAAAGTTTGAAAATATTATGTGTATACATATGCCCCAATTGAATATCATCACATGTCACTAAGGTGTAATAGGGGATGGTGCTTTGAGAAAGAACATAGTAACACACAACGCTGATGCTAAAAAAAATTATAGTATTTTATTGAAAGTAAATAATTGAAAAGTAAATAACTAAAAATTAAATGTAATGTGTACCTTGACTTACCTTTATCATTTAATGCTTATCTATTATGTTGTTATTTTTTATTGTGTAGGGTACAAAGACTACTTTCAATAAACCCAAGAATATAAAACTAAAAAGTAAAAACAAAATGCAAGAAAAGACAAGGTAGCTAGTGATATGAGGATGGGATGTACTTGGTAAATTTGGCAAGCTAGGGTGACAAGTGTTATGTTAGACCAAATTACCAAGTCAAAAACAAGAAGAAATTGGGTAACCAAAAATCCAAGGCTACTAAAGTCCAAAAAACTCAAACAAGTAAAACTTAAGTAAGAAAGGAAAACTCACCAAGTCAAACCAAAGATACATGTCAAACATGATCATAATCAAACATCAAATGGTAAAAGAAGAGACAAAATGATAAAAAAACATTGATGACTGAGTAGTAACAATCCACATCTCACTCAATAATATAAAAAGGTGCATAAAAAGGGAAAATAACATTGATGAGTGAGAAGTGACAAACCAACCTCACTCAACAATGGAAAAAGGGTATGAACTTTGGTGTCCATAATAGTAGGAAATTAAAATTATGATAAACGATAAAAAGAAAGTAAAGTAAGTCTAGAAATGTAAATCATGGTGAAAAGAAAGAAGAAATCCATTGTTGCTCAAACATGTTGTTTCGCTTCTAAGGATAGATAAAACTAAAACAAAGTAGTGCTAGCATGTTTTTAAGAGATGAAGAAGGAATTGAAAGAAGAGGGAAAATAGATTTGGAATCATAATTTTTCTATTAAGGGGGAAATGAAATGGGTGGAGGGGAGCATTAAGGAAAAACTAAGGTAGAGGAAATCTTTATCAAAGTTAAGACATTAAAATTAGGTTTGTAAAAATAAGAGGACTTTCAACCTTATGGACTGTGAACAACTTCTCTTAGCTACATAGGTCTTAGGTCAACAAATGATGTATATAGATCATCCCATGAATGTTATATACATGAAAGTAAAATAGACCTACATTTCCACAATGTGTTTCCCATTTCTTAGGACCCCCTACAAAGCCATCAATCTATTATGAAGATTGGGTACTTGCATGAGAAAGTAGGTAGCACCATAGAGTTCATTGAATTACCCTATTCCAATGTACTAGAATATCACACCCCAAAGGACCTCAGCTCTATGTGAGGTCAACTATGGAATTTGATCTTTGATTGGAGATACGAGATGTGCTTATAATCACATCTTTTGGTGTGAATTTGACTTTTGATATTTATATGTTGCCTTTTAGATATATCATTTCCTTTCATTTCAAATGATTTGGATTTTAATTTTCTTGATGGATTTTTCTTGTTTCTCCTCCATACGGATTTGGAAAACCAAACATGGGTGCTAAAGATGAATTTAATTTGAATACTTGGGACAAGGTTGCTAAGAGAGAGAAACTTCAAAGAGCAAGGGGTCTAAAAGTCTCATATATATATAGGTGAAATAAAAGTGATATCTTGAGTTTGACCTTGTTTTATCCAATGTGGAGTGAAAAGAAGGGGAAATCAAGAGGAATGACACATGAAACAATTTGAATTGCTTCAAATTGCAAAAAATGTGACAAAGGGAAAAAAGTGATACAATGATAGTATAGTGTGATTCCTTATCATAAGAATGAGGGAAATGGAGAAAAACATGCTAACATAGATTATTTATGCAAATTCCATCTAATTAAAGAAGATAAAGCTAATGTTTTCAAACAAAGATCATATAAAAACATGAAAAGATGGTAATTTTATTAGGAGGGCCAAGTCCTATCCACGGTCTTACACTGCAACTTCATAAAAGAGAAACCCATAAGGTGATAACAAAGAAATGAAAGATAAAGTGAGGTAAGAAAACATATGGTAATTTTGTGAGGAATGTTGGGTCCTATCTACGGTCTTATAATGAAAATCAAAAAATATAAACACAAGGGGTGATAAAAGAGAAAATTCAAGAGGATAAAGAAGACTATGGTACTTCAAAAAACCAAAGGACCAAAAAGGAGGACTAAAGGTTTGTGAAAATAAAGAACTTGATGCAGAGGGAAAGACCCATGTAAATAACCTACAAAGTTTTTAGAGACATGTAGATAGAAAGAATGAAAATAATAAAAATTTTAGGCAAAGTAGTTTTTAAGGAATTGTCCATTGGTGGGATCTTTGAAAACATGGCCTTCATTGGTTTGAAGGTGGTAGGTGATTAAACCAAGAATATCTCTAACTAAATATGGGTCCTTCCATTTTTTGGTGTATTTACCTTCTTTATCATGGGTGTAGTCTAATTTAAGGATAATATCACCAACATTAAAAGTGTGGACTTTAACACATTTATTATGTTGTCAAGCAATGCGAGCCTTATATTAGCAATTATGTTGTAAGGTGGAAAGATGAAGTTCATAAAGTAGTTCAAGGTCATGAAGATGAGATTCACATAATTATTCATTGGGAATAATAACATGAAGAGATATACGAAGAGAGGGAAGCTCAACTTCTAAAGGAAGAACTACCTTAGAACCATAGACTATCAAAAATAGAGTTGCCCCAATGGTAATACGTGTGCTAGTTTGATAGGCCCAAAGTGCAAGGTAAATATGAAGATGCCAATCTGTATGGGTTTCATGAATTATCTTTTGGAGGATTTTGTTGAGCATTTTATCAGTGGCCTCAGCTTGACCATTGCATTACAGATGATAAGGTGTGGAAAATTTGTGATTGATCTTGAATTTCTTGCAAAGTTGTTTAACATGTTTGTTTCTGAAATTAACACCGTTATTTGAAATGATGGTATGGGGAATACCAAAGTATAAAATTATTTGATTAAGAATAAATTTGTAAATGGTAGGACTAGTAATGTTAACAAGGGTCATGGATTCTATCCACTTAGTAAAATATCTAGTAGTAGTGATGATAAAGACATGCCCATCTTAGGAGCAAGGTAATTTACCAATGGGATCTAATCCCCATGTGGAAAATAGCCAAGGAGATTTAATAGTTTGAAGTTTAACTAGAGGTGAATGGATTAGATCATCATGAAGATGATAAAGATTATAATTTTTATCATATTCAATTGTATCTTTTCCAAGAGTAAGCTAAAAGTAACCCATACATAGGCATTTACAAGTTGTAGCATGTCCACTATAGTGGCCACTACAAATTCCCCAATATTCTTATTCAAAAAGAGGAGGGACCTTATATTTAATAACACAATAGAGCAACATACCTTTAATGTTTTTTAAATAAAGGATGTTGTGTCAAAATACATATTTCAAAGTTTATTTACAAATGTGTGTCTTTTCATGAGAATCTAAACTAGGGGGATAAGTTTGATGTTCTATGAATTGAATAATGTCTTTATACCAAGGGCTTTGTCAAATGGTAACAACCTTGATGTGGTAAATAAGTGAATCTATTGGTTGAGTTGAAGAAGGAGATTTTATTATTTGTATAAGAAAAGTAAGATTGGAAAGGACTTGGTGTCGATGAAATAGAGAAGCTAAAGAGGCAAAAAAATCATAAATGACATTTTGATCTCTACGAATAGGCTCAATAATGAAAGACATAAAATCCTTAGAATGAGTGGTTTTAATTTAATGATATGTGATGAGCTTATCACTTTTACTTTGATAATCACCATTGAATTGGTGGACAATAAGCTGAGAATCACCTAAATCATGAAGGTATTGAATGTCTAAATCAAGATCAACTATCACACCTAAGATATGAGCTTCATACTCGATCATATTATTGGTGACATCAAAGGTGAAGAAAAAATATAAGGGAATGATCTTTCTAAGTGTACTTGTGAGAATGCAACCTTACCCATCTCCTTGAAGGCATTTAACACCATCAAAGTGAAGGGTCTAAGTATCCTCATGTAAGTCAACATTAATTTTAGGAAGTTCTTTGATAACTAATTTTGGTTTAGTAGTACTAAAGGGATTAGTGGATTCATCAAGATTATTGGCTTCAAGATCAGTGGTAAAGCTACAAAAATAATCTTTGATAGAAATAGCTTGATTAAGTCCTTTTATGTAAAGGATATTATCATTAAGAAGATTATATTAAAGAAAAGAAGTGGCTAGAATGGGAGTTGTGGCAAGTTGATCAGCTATGATTTACCCTTTGATAGCTTTTTGAGTGATGATGTAGAGATCAAATTCCATAAGTAGGATCATCCATTTACAAATTCTATCTCTAGGAAGAAATGATTTGAATAAGAAATGATGAAGGGGGTCAGAATTAACAATGGCATAAGTAGTTTCGTAAAGCATATAGTGGCAAAGCTTTTCAAGTATAAAATAGATAGTGAGGAAGTCACACTCAATTCTGGTATAATGTGTCTCATAATTGATGAGGCCATGACTAATGTATTAGATAACATACTCTCTTCTCATATCATCTCATTGGGCAAGCATTTCCTCAACTAAAATAGGTGTGGAATAAGTATATAGAATCAAGGGTTTATCATTGGAAGGAGGATGAAGTGTGGGTGGATGAAGTAATGACTCTTTCATATTATCAAAGGCTTTTTGACATGGATCCATCCATTCTAAAATAGTACCTTTATTGAGAAGGGAATTGATGGAGTTAATTTGATATGCCATTTTGAGGACAAATCATCTAATTTCCCCAACCTTGCCTAAATTATATGAATGTTGAGAATAGAATGAGGAATGAACATGTTGATGATATCACTAATTTTGGTAAGGTCAACATCAATATTGTAGATAAAGACTAAGAATCCTAATAATTTACCAGATGTGAATCCAAAGACACATTTTTAGGGATTAATCTTAACTTTATATTTAAGGAGATGGTAAAAAATGATAGCAAGATCATAAAGATGATTTTTATGATGTTTAGATTTATCAATGAGATCATCCACATAGGTTTCAACAATTTTGTAAATGAGATCATGAAAGATGTGAGTCATTACTCATCAGTAAGTAGATCCAACATTTTTGAGGTCAAAGGACATTTTGACATAGAAATAGGTGCCCCATTCTATGGTGAAATTTGTCTTATGTTGGTCCTCAAGGGAAATATGAATCTGATTGTATCCTAAGAATCCATCCATAAGAGATAATATTTTGTAAAAAATCATGGAATCAATAATGACATATATTAAAGTTAAAGGGAAGTTGTCCTTGGGGCAAGAAATATTAAGATTATAGAAACCAATACAAATGTGAATGACCATAGTGACCTTATAAATGGGGACAATGTTGGAAATCCACTCAGAATAATCTACTGGTTTGATAAATTTAGCATAGTAATTTGATGATTTACTTATGACATAAATTTGAAACTTTAGGTGATAATTTTCTTTATTTTTGATGCATAGGCTTGGCATCAAGATAAGTAATGATGTTATGCACCATATTTCTAGGGTCAATGCTAGCCATTTCATTTTAGGACCAAATGAAAGCCTCATGATATTTGTCAAAGAATAAGCTAAAATTATCATGTTCAATAGGTGAAATCTCTCAAGAAACTATTGGTTGAGGATAAGATGGAGTACCATATTCAATGCAAGTGGTTTCTTTGATAAGCATAACATTTCCATCTTGAAAGTGGTATGGTGCATTAGGCAAGGCAAAAATTAGATTTGTTTTAGGATCAATGCTAGAAACAAAGTTGTTGAAGCAAGCAATTTTAGTCTTGAAATTTCCAAATTTATGATGTTTCTAAGGAAGTTGAGGTTCTCAGGTATAAAGTAATTCAAGGATAGCTTCCTCACTAGGCAAGGTAGGAAGAGGACAATAATACTTGACATCTACTTCAAGATCTAGAATTTGATTACCATGTTGATCATACTTAGAATGTATCTGATGAACATCAGTTATCTTGATATCTAGTATAAATTTAGGAGTATAATAAGTAGATGGATTAGAAGGGGTTGGAATATTAGTGGATTCAATGATGGGAGAAGGATCATATGCAATGATTAGATGGTTAGGTGGTAAGGGAGATGTAGAAACTTTTGGATGTTTGGAAGGTATAATTTTCTCTACCACCCAAGGAGTATTGGTAAGAGGAGGATTGATAAGAAGCACATGATCCTCAAGATCTAAGGTATGATCCATAAAAGTGGTATAAAAATCCTAATTAAAAACATGAATTTGGGCTAAGGTTTCCTGATAGTGTTAGACATCCAAGTCTCTTGATTGAGCTTGGGCCATTATAGAGTTATCATCATATGTTGGATAAATTATACATGCTTGAGAATCAAGGGGAGTTTCAAAGGGTTAAATCTTGATATTACTGAATGTGTGAGGATACATATGAAAGTCTCTTGAAATAATTTATCCACTCCAAAATCATTACAAGTGAAGGCATCTTCTATTAAAGAAGGCTCCTATACATTTCATGGAGGGTGAAAATTAGTAATCTCATCAATAAGAGGAATAGTACGATCCATAGGTAATAGAGAAGGAGGAAGCCATTGTGAAATTTAGGGAGGTAACTTGGTAGTATTACAAGTATGTTACAAATCATTGGGCTCATCATCATCAAAATCTACAAGAGTAAATTGTTAATTAGGATTCATGTTGATGAACTTGGGTAAAGGAGGACTATTGATTTTAGGAATGCTACGAATATGACATTGTGATTTAGGATTGGGAAGATGAATGTTCCATGGGTTGGGATCAACTTCATGCTTATATCATTTTCTATTATGTAATAATCTAATACATTGACTATCATAAGAAGTAATGGGCCTCATTCGATGAATCTATGGATGACTAAGGAGTATGTTATAAGATAAAGGACCATAAGATGGGCTCAAATAGTCTTAGGTCCAATGATTAATAGAATCCAAATACAACTAAGTGGATTTTGATTAGTCTTATCAAAACCATGATAAGTGAGATGGGTTTTCTTGAGATGATCCTTATTATAACCAAGTTGTTGGGTGAGCCATAAAGATGTTACATTAGTACCAGAACCTTAATCAACTAGAAATTTATGGATAAGAGTGGCATTAATAGTTAATTTGATAAAAAGTGGTGTATCATTACCATGAAAGAGAATTTCCTCATTAATCATATCCTTTTCAAGGAATTTAATAGAGGGTTTGGAATAAGGACACATAGTTTCAATGGTATTGATGTTGGTAGGTTAATATTTAATAGAAGGTGGTTCTTCATCTATAGAAGATGGATCTTCAATTTCTTGGAGTTGTTGCATAAGGAACTTGTGATGATAGGGAGAAGTAAAAACCAACTCCATAAGTGGAATCTTACAAGACATAAAGTTAAGTTATTCAAGAAAGTTCCAATGAGACTTAGAAGAACAAACATGAGGTTTAGAAGGTAAATTAGATTTTGGAGGAATAGATGTAGTTGGAGGATAGGAAGGAGGAGAAGGTTCCTCTTAGGCTTTTGTAGCAAAATTAGTAGTGGTAGTATCTTTAAGAATTTTTTCCTCAAAAGATGGATTTTTAGGCTCGGTAATGGGATCTTTGTAGAGCTAATTTATGATGATAATTAACCTTAGCAGTGCTGACATATTGAGAATTGTTAAAATATTGGTCATAATCAGTGTCAATGACACAAACATCCTTAGTATTTGGTTAATTGTTTGAAGAATATTTTTGGTTATTTGAAGTAGAAGCTTTAGAAGTTTGTCATTTTTGAAAAGCATTAGTGTATTATTGATGATGAATATTGATCATAAATTCATGATTGAATGAATCACCAAGCATATAAGAGACAACAAATTTAGTGAGCCTTATATAAGATTTATGAGAATGCATAATATTGGCATGGAACAAAAAAAATAGATTAGTATTATACCACTTAGGAGGAGCATTGGGATAGATGAAAGGTTTTGAGGGTGGTAAAAATTATTTCATTTGTTGAACTAAAAGAGGCATACGAGAAGGTGAAGGAACATTGATTTTGAAAACTCCTTGTTTGGTTTGTCAAGTATTAGTAGTGATAGCATTAGATGTTTGGAGAGTTCCTTTAATAATTTTAGGGTTAGGTTAAAATTTATTCATGATAAATTCTTGGCATTTAGCTTGATCAAGAGTTTCATTAAGTGTTTAGGGAGAAAAGGTTCAAACCTTATATTGAAGAGTGGGAGTTAAAGCTGTGATAAAGAGTTTGAATAATTTATCATCAGTCATGTTATGGTTGGATTTATGGGCCAATTATTTCCATATTTTCATAAATTTATGAGATGATTAAATGGGATATTGATTATCATTGATGAAAATGGCTAAGACAATTTTTAGGAAGATCATTATGTTGGAACTCTTTAACCAAAGGATTAACCAAATCTTCAAGTTGCCAAATAGATTGTTGGGGAAGTTGATTATACCATTATAATACATCACCAATGAAGGTTTTCACTAATATTTTAGTTGTGGCAAAGGTATTAGTTTGGATTCACTCCTTTTAAAGTTTTCCAAAGGCTTTGATAAATGAGGCAGGGTCTTTAGTCCCATCATATTTGATAGTTGGAGATATTTTACCAATATCAATAGATACAATAAAGGGAGATAAAGGCTCATTTTTAATGGTTTGAAGCATATTGATTTTCATTATGGGTTGAGTAAAAACATTCCTTGAGGCATCTTGAAGAATTGGGGGAATGAAATTGGGATTAACTTGATGATGCATAATTGAAGGTTGATTAGCCACATTGATTAGATGTTTTTGAAGTTGCATCATTTGGGTGGTGTTAGACTTTTGCATTATGTTCATTTGTTGGATAACTTGGGATAGGATTTGAGTTGTATCAAGATGTGGGTTGGTGTTGGTAGGAGTACTCCCCAAATTGGTGTTAGGAGAAGGATTATTATAAGAAGGATTATTAGTGGGATTTTAAAGTAAACTTGTATCAATTATTCCTACATTAGTTTGTAGATTTTGAAGATGAGAAGTTTTTTGGTAGGTATAGAAAGGATTAGATCCATCAACTTCATCTTGAAGTGTTATTTTCACCATATTGTAGGTCATAGATGAATAAGGAGAAGAGGTGCCCCAAAAGTGATGGTGCTCTTAAGAGGAAAAAAGAGGGAGAAATGAACATCCCATATAGTATCTAAATGGATTCAAGCTATCCAAAAAGATTATGATAGGATACTTCATTATGATTGAATAGAGATTAAAAAAATACAAATAAGGATAAGTAGGGAACTATATTGATAAATAGGTAAGGAAAAAAAAGTATAGGGTTGATTAGGTCGATCTAGTATAGTGAATAGGGGCTAGAAAAAGGTACAGGGTCGACTAAGTCAACCCAGTCTAATAGAAAGGGAAATTTAAAAACTGATGATATATTTGTGGATGAAAGCAAGACAATTTTTTCAAGTAATTTGAAAATAAATAACATAAAGGAAACAAGTAATCAATTAGATTAACGCTAACCAATCCAATTGAAACACATAACAAAAAACCTTGCACTAACACTAGCTAATGAAAGTTTTTGTAATACAAAATACAATTAAGTGAAGAGAAAGCAATCAAATTGGAAAGTAAAGAGATAACTAATTGGTCAACCTAAAATTTTATTAGATTATTAAAATATGATTTTAAATGTGACAGGAAGTTGGTTGTAAGTAAGGAACTAAAATGACAATCTAAGGATGGTTTTAGGTAGTTTGATATAAAAGGGACTATAGTGGCAATGGTATAGGCTTGGTGTTGGGGCCTACCCCCTAAATTCACACACTAAAATTATAAGGGTGTCAGATGATTAGCCAAAATATACCATTAAACATGATTTATAATTGACCAGAGTATCAGGTTGGCTTCCCCCTTTGTGATGAAATCCAAGTAGGTTTGCCTTGGGTAGACAAATGTTAAAATGTTTGCTTAGATTATGTGATTTGGCCATGTGTGCAAAAAATAGAAAATAGTGAACTAAATGATTAATTTAAAACCACATAATTAAACTATGTGATCTATTCTAAGCATGCAAGCAACAAGAAAAGAAAGTGTGAATTAATTACTAGCATATAATTTTAATTCTAACTTTAAAACAAAGTAAAATATTGATATGGTCAACAATATATGCACAAAATATAGAATAGGGTGAACAGGGTTGAACCTATAATATAAAAGTAATGTCTAAAAATGAATAGGGTCGGTAGAGTCAACCTAGTTATCCAAATGGCACACAAAACATAGAATTGGGTCGATAGGATTGATCTAGTTGATTGTGTAAGGGTAGTTTTAAAGACTACAAACTATAAAAGGAAAGATACAAAGAGATATAAAGGAACCTCGGTGGATCAAAGATGTAAATAGTGAATATTGTTGTTCAATAACCTTGGTATATACTTTCAAATTTTGATAACTAGGTTGACTGGGTTGATCAAGTTATGTAGAAACTTGTTGTTGAGTGCCTGAAATATACTTGTTCAAATGGGTTGACTTAATATGCTGAGAAAGATGCCTAAAAATGTACAAGGTTGAATAGGTCATCTTATTAGTCTATATTGGATGTTTGAAAATCTAAAAATCTATTCTAGGTCGACAAGATTGATTTAGTAGCCTTTACTTGAAAACCTACACACAGAAGTTAGATACTAGGTCAACAGATTTGATCTAGTATGGAAAATATATGATAAAAATAATAATTAAAGAATGAAAGAAATGAAATAATATGAACAAATCCTACAACGTTTAGTTCACTTTGGGTTCACCTTAATGTATGTAATAAAAAATGCATAATGTCTATAAATCAATCTTGGCTCAGAGACGATAGAGCATACCTATACTTTTGATTGGGAATACATTTATTAAGTGGGGGAATGACCAATATGGGGATATACTAGACCTGATTATGGGATCACTTGTCACAATACACCATGATAGGAAGGGCTCTAAATCCTATAGTCTAACACAATTATGTAACAACCCTAAAAGAGTCCTAGGTTAATGTTTACTTTATTCTAATAAACAAGAAAGTAAATATAATCTAGTGTACATAAAATATTATGGGATAATATAAGGGGTTAGTAAAACAATAAAAATATGTATATGAGTGTTTCTACTCATTTTTTTCTATTTAATTTTAGAAGAAATAAGAAACTAAGATAATGGTAAGGGGTTTGTATGTACCCGAATTAAGCTGCGCACCATATCCAAGCATTGAAGGGACTCCTCTTTGGCTGTGGAGGATGACACCTGTAAATAAGAAGACTTGAATAGAAAAATGTTAAAGATAGATGTGGTGGACTGCCAAGCGATATGCTCGGTCCCAGAAGTGCAAAGACTTCTTTGAGGGATGACAGTCCACTGTTTCTAAGTAAAAGTGTTAGAAATAAAGAAATGACAAATGACTAACAAAGAGGAAATTAGATAATGCATACCTATTTCCTTGCATTCGGTCTGCCACAGTCATCGACATTGGTAGTCTTACCAGTGTCGGTTGGTCAAGTTGCCGACATCGGTTAGGCTACCAACGTCGATATGGGTAGTGGTCAATGTCAATCAGGGAAATGGCCTTGGGTGGGTTTGTGGTCCACTGAGGGGTCTGGTAGGAGTCTGGGTCTGTGCAAGGTTGCAGGGAGACAAATAAGGTCCATAGAAGGTCAAAGGTAGATGATAGGTTGTCAAAAAGGGTCAAGATAAAAGGAAGGCTTTATAGCCTCTCCAGGAAGAAAGCTGGGTCTGGTTGAAGGTCAGGTTTGGTTGAAGGTCGGGTCTAGTTGAAGGTCAGGTCTAGTCTAGTAGTATTTAGAGATAACAAATTGACTAAGTTATTCTAAATTACTGAAATGAAAGGGGGGAAGAAATACTTAGCTCTAGTGAAAAGAAGAACCAAGATGTTAAATGCTTGTGCCTGTTATGACTGATGTCTAGGTCCCATGCAATGCTTTAGTCCAATTTGGAGTGACTGGTGTAGAGTCTCTATGGACAAGGGAGTGTTAGTTGAAGTTTGATGTCTGTTGATGTCCCAGTCTGCAAGGAAGAGAGAGAGAGAGCCCGATCCATGTGAGAGAGAGTCCCAGAGTCCAAGAGAGAAGTGTCTAAGAGAAAGTTGATTCAAGATTCATGATTAGTGATTACCCTAAGTGAGAGGTTAGAACTTGGTTTAATTAAATTGACATCAGCGATCCCACCGGCATCGACCAACATTTGATCGATGTCGATGGGTGGAGAATGAGTAAAAGGGCTAACAAGCCCGTTTTCCATCCGCCAAGTGCATAGTCCGTTAGAGAATTGTCAAAGGTTAGGCTAAATATGCACGAGAGTTGTTTAGGCAGTTGGGGAGGAGTAAGAATAGGTCTTGGGTGAGTCATAGGGTGGGAAATGGTCCAAGACGAGGTGTCCAAGGTGAGGTGTCCTAGGTGATGTGTCAGGGTGAGGTCATAATTTAAAATAAGTTGTTTATTTTAAATTAATAAGATGTGGGTTAGGACTAAGGGGGGTCAACACAATTTAGGTGTCTACATTTGCCCCTTTTTGTCTTGTTGGTTGTTATAAATGAATTTCAAGACAAAAATAGGAGTAGATGCCCTAGGTATGGTAATGAGGTATTCCCCCTCAAAGCGGAAGTCGAGGGAAGGGAACCCAAAATCAGGTGCTGATTTGATAAGTAGTGGATGGTATGGTGAATTTTAAGTGCAAACACTATAATAGTTGGGATTGCGCATGACCACTTCATGTGTAGGTAGGTCAAATTATCATGGTCAAGGTTGAGGAGTGATAAAATTGAAATAACCAGTCCCCAGCATTTAGTCGTAGCTGATTGGGTTAAACGATCAAAGTTGTAACTCCAATGGTCATCATGTTCCAAGTATCCCAAGATCAAGAAGTGCTCTTGGAAAACATGAAAATGTCACAAGTAGTGGGGATCAACTGAAGCACGATCTGATACTTATGAGGATCGTAATATGAGGTGTGCACAATTTTGCTATCTATTCGTGAGGTAGCATACATGCAATCAAAATAACTAAGGTAGAGTTGTCTCAAAAATGGTCATGGTCTGAGGAGATAGGTGTAATCTCCATGGTCATTGGTTGAGTCAATTTGAGATATAAGTGAGCTCAAAGGTTGTTTGTTGTGGTCAGGGAGATCACTGTGATCTCTAATGTGCCCCATGAGAAGTCAAAAATGACTTGTAGAATGTCAGGGTTGGTTGTTTTGGTCATGTCATGGTTAAGGGGAAAATGGTTGGTCTGTCAGGTAGATGAACAAATGAATGGATGAATGTCTATCATCTTTAGGAAGACAAATGGGTGAATGGCCGAGCTAACCTCAGAAGATTGAGTGCTGCCTACATAGCCCCTGTTGTAAGGGCTTCAGGCCAATGTAGTTCTTGCTAAAAGGGAGGAAGGGTCAAAGATGTTGATAGTTGGTTTGGTCATGTTAATGGTTTAGCACTTCCCATATGTCTGATGGTACATGCTTGAAATGATGAGGGATATGATGATATTACAGCCTTTTCCATATTATGTGATGGTGTATTCTGTAACATTGGTTATGTGGTTTTTTATCCCTAGAAATTTTCCATATTGGTGATGGTGTATGATAAAAATAAATTGAGTATATTTATGCTTCAGCAAGTAATGGTTTATGCTTGGCATAAATTATGTGGTTGATAGTTTCCATGTGTATTGTTTTCCATAAAAACTAGTGTAAATGGGCTATGATAATGTTATTGGTCTGAAAAAGGTTTGGTTGGTTTGGTTGGATTATAAAATGATTTGGTTGTAGGTGACCAAAGTGTAAGAAGTGAAAGGTGCATTGCTCTTTCATTGACAAGGACTATAATGATAGCATAGATAAGGTTTTTGGAAACAAAATCCCCATTCATGCATTATGTCATTTGATCGTTGGTTTGTGTTAGAGAAGTAGTCGAATCACTTAACGTTAATTGAGCTCAAAATCCCTTGAGTATGTTGGGGTGATAAATGTGATTATGTGATATGAGAGGATGGGGTAACCCTTTTTGGTAGGAATAACCTTTCCCCTTTTATAGGTGACCCTGAGAATGACTATAGACAAGTCCATGACTTAATAGTTTGTATACTGATCAATGCGAGAAGTCTACTTGGGGATGTTGTTTTATTATGTGGTCATGTTGAAGCTAATCGGTATGAGAAGATTTTTAGAGGGTGATGTGTATGTAGCAAAATTTGGTCATAGCCATCCTTCAAGGGAGTGGTCTATATGATGCTTTGTATGCTAGAATGTCTATGGATAGCTGTCCTTCAAGGGAGCAGTCTATTAATTGCAACAATGATGTTGATGCAGCTGTCCTTCGAGGGAGAAATCTACATGTATAGTTTATGACCTTTGGAATATAGGCATCCCAGTTTATGTTTGTTTTTTATTGGACTTTTGTCATGGACTAGGCTATAGAGGTGTAGAGGGTTTCCCTTTTTATTAGGACAAAGCATTCATGCTTGACAAAAGGGTTAACTAATGTTGGGAATAAGGGTTGAAAGGAATAGGAATGACGATAATGATGGGGTTGCTCAAGGGATGAGCTCAAGTTAAATGTCAAGTGAATGATTACTTGACTAATAGTAGAATGGTCAAAGATGTAAGGCATTAAGGGGCTCAAGTTCTAGCCAGCCTTCGAAAGAAGACCAATGATAAGTCCCTAATCCATGCTTGTATGTTAATGTAAGGTCTGAGTCAATTAGGAGCAAACTTGCCCCATTTGCTTCATTCCAAATTAGTCACATGTTGGTCGATGTTGGTCGTGAAGTTGGTTGATATGTTGTTGGCATGTTTTGGTTGATGTTGGTCGTGAAGTCAGTTAGTATGATGTTGGCATTGGATAAGGAGGCCGGCAAGACCTCATTTGTAGAGAAGTCTCCCTAGCATGGTGTAGGGAGCAGTGTTCTTGATAAAAGCTAGCTGTGCATTGCTAGAGAGATTAGGAGGTATAATAGAATATGTTAAGTAGTCAACAGGTCACTTATGCCAAGTGTTATGTGGACTAGAGGAGCTAGGAGGTATTTCCCCCAGTGATGTCGGTCGAGACATGTCCAAGATAGAAATCTTGGGTTGTGTTGGTTGAGAGGTCTTGACGAATAATGGATATGTCAAAGGTGTAGAAGTCTGGTCTTTTCCTTTGTTTTTCATGGTTTGGGGCCTAGTGGCCACATGAACAGTGTTGATTTCAAATAAAGGAGGAAATGGTGGTAGAGGGACCATAGTCTTGTATGGGGATCCCGATTTAGGTGAAGAGGTTTGGGAGGTATAGGATGGTGTCAAAATTTTGTCAAAAGAGTGGTCAGAAGAAGCCTCAATGTGAGGGGTGTCCTTTTTTAGGTGCCAGTGAATGGCAACCTTAAGGGCACATCAATGCTTAGTATCATGTCCAAGTGTGCAATGATACCAGCAAATTTTAGTGTCGTCAAACCAAGATGGTTTTGATCTGAAAGGTTGATATGGTTTAATAGGTGGGAGAGTGATGCTAGATGACTGCAACAATTGGCATAACATCGAAGCATATGAACCCCTTAATGGGTTTGTGCTTTTTGCCATCGGGGTTGACAACTTCTTTTTACGAGTTGTTTGGGGAGTTTGTCATGTCAGCTTTTTAGTTGGCGGTGTGGCCATATGTGTAGATGACACTTGCTTAATGAGAGATGTTGGATGTTTTGGAGGAGGTATGTTTGTGTTAGGTTGAGAGAGTAATAGAGGCAATTTGTCTCTATGAGCTATTGGAGTATGAAGCACTCCTATTAAGGTGGAAGGGTGTGGGCCCAAAATAGAGGGCAATGGTGATGGTGGGGGAGGAGTTCTCTGATGTGGTTTAGTAGCCTTCTTTGGTTTAGTTTGAGGACCACTATTGGGCGAGGCGAGGTTCAAGTCTAACTTCACTTGTGGGTGAGTGAGGTTTAAGAGGCATGGAGTGGTCATGGCTTCTGTGTGTGGTTGAATAGTGGAGAAAGTATGACCCCCTAATGATGATAAGAAGGATGAGGGCAAGGCAGCCGGCGTTGGAGTCACCAAAACATCCTCCAATATGGGAGAATTCAAAGTTGACTCTCTTTCATGTGAAAGAGGGCTAGATAGAGGAATATCCTCTATTGGTAGAGGACAAATAGGAGAAGAAGGTTCTTCTACCTGTGGTGGAGGAATAGGTGAAGAAGGCTCTTCTACCTATGGTGGACTAATAGGAGAAGAAGGCTCTTCTACCTGTGGTGGACTAATAGGAGAAGAAGGCTCTTCTACCTGTGGTGGACAAAAAGGTGAAGAGAGTTCTTCTACCTATGGTGGATAAATAGGTTGATTAACCTCTTTGGACTGTGGAAGAGGTTGATTAAAAACCATGTCGACCGTGCGTATATTATGCTCTTGAAAGTCATCGACTATGGTCTGAATGTTATGTTGACTTAGGGGATGATTAGGGAATGGCTGTCTAAAGATGTCTATGTTTTGGTTAGGTGGCACATTTGGGTTATCCAAAATAAGATCCCCTTTGTCCAACATGTCTTGGATGATGTTTTTGAAGGTTTTGTAGTTGTTTATGTCAGGACCATTGACACGGTGATAATTACAAAAGTCATTTTCCCTATACCATATAGGGATGGCTTTTGAAGGGTTGAATTGAGGTGGTAAAATTTGAGGGAGATTAAGGACTCCTTTCTTGATGAGTTTATCCAACATGGAAGTGTATGACTCTCCTATTGGAGTGTATTGATGTTGTACATGCCATTGTTGGAATTGTCTTGTGATATATTCTAATGTTGAAGGTTGAGACTGGTTAGTTGTGGTTGAAGATGATGGTCTAAGGACCATAACATTTGCTGATCCTTTGGACTTGGAGTGGGAAGAAGAAGGTTTGGATGAAGAAGGGTCATTGGGTTTTGCATTGGTATTTTTACTATGCAATGTGACCTTGTCTTCTTCGACCGCGCGGAGTTCAAGCTTTCTGGCCATAGTGAAAGCTTCATCAAATCTACAGAATGTCTGAACCCACAAAGTAGATGAGATGTGTTTAGCACATGCTCGTGAAAAGAGCTCAATGATCTCAGGTTGAAGTAATGAAAAGGAGAGTTGGTTGATCAATCCTCTCCAATGGGCAACGAAGTCAGCTATTGACTCATCATCGAATTGTTTAATAGAATAGAGGTCTGTAATGGAGACCTTCTTAGAGATGTTTATTAAAAAGTGCTCAAGAAATAGTTGGGCTAGTTGAGTGAAGGAAAAGAGAGAATGACTGGTAATAGAGCTATATTAGTCAAGGGCGACTCCCGAATGTGACATGGGGAATGTGCAAAGTAATAACGCATCATTGTGGGCTATAAGGTAACAAGCGTGTCTAAACATTCGTAGATGTTGTTGTGGGTCCTCTTTACTTTGAAAGTGAGTAAATTTGGAGAGTTCCCATTAGCTAGGATATGGTTTAATAGGGACCGAAGGGTGAATGGGTTCATTGCATATTTGTTTGTATGAAAGAACATTGCTTTAACTAGAAATGGATGTCTCAAGGTTAGACATCTTATCCATCAGCATCTTTATTAGATCGGCTAACATATTGGCAGGTGGGGCACCCCCTAAGTTGTAGGGTACCTGAAAGGCGTTAGGAGGGGCATATGATGTACTAGGTTGCATTTGTATAGGCACAACATATTGGTAGTTCATCATAGGGATTGATGTTGAGGTCAAGGGGGCTTGTGCCATGAAGCTAGAGGGCATAAGTTGACTAGATACTACCAAAGGTGGTTGAATGGTGGCATTGGTAAAAGGATAGGTAGTCACTTCTGCATTTATAGGCATAAGAGTGTGTGGAATCAAGACAATCAAGTTCTGGTATGGTGTAGAACTTGGTTGAATTGTTTATGGTTGAGGGGGTACGAAAACCTTGATGGAGGTAGGTCTAAAAATAGATGGGAAGGCCGAATATTAGACATTGGCCATGGTCAGGTTAATAGTTGAGGTAGTGGCTTGAATAGTCATAGGTTGGGTAGCGAACACTGTCGATATCATTATCGCTTCAGTTAAGGAGGTTGGCATCCCATAAACAAGGTGTAGACACCGAAAAAGTGTCTAACCCTTTGTCTTCCTCTCTCCCCTTGGTCCCTTGCCACTTTGACTATCCCTAACCTACCTAAGTCTTATTAATTGAAAATAATCACCTATTTTTAATTAAATAAGACCCTCTTCCTTCTCCTTGCCACCTCGTCATCCTAGGATACCCTCCTTGGATCCCCTTCATTCCCCACATGGCCATTTAATGCCTTAGACTCCCTTTCCAACCTCTCCTCTCGCCCATTTAACCCCCGTCGACCGTTTCATCCTCGCATTCATTTGACCTGGCGGCTGGGAAATGGATAGAAGGCTATTTTTAGCCTTTTTCCGGCCTTTTATCCGTTGATGTCGGTCAGCCTCGGCCGACGTCGGTGATATTTCCGGCATCGGCACCCTTCATAACAGTTTTCTTCACCGTTATCTCTCTCTCTGGTTCCGCTTGGCTTCTCGAGTTTTCTCTGCGTCTCTAGCTCTCGCATCCCGACTCTTGAATCTTTGGCATCAAACCCTTGTATCAGCAATCTCTCTACCAATCAATATGACTCTCCCCCTCAGGTACACATCAAGCTTCTGTAAGTGAACAACGGGGATTCTTCATCAGCAACAGGTCTTCAACAAGCGGCAACAACAACACCTTCTTCAGCAGGGCACAGGTATGTAGTGCTCTGTTTATTTTCTTTATGCTTTCTAGTTATCATGTTTCAAACTATATTCAGCTCTTCTATCCCCCAGACAGTTAACCAAACCAGATAGACCCAGATTCCTATCTCCCTGATTGGCTTCCTCTATCTCCCTGTCCCTCTCTGTCCTTCTGACTAAAACCATCCTCAAACCAGGCCCAGAGCAGACTCAGACCTTCGTCCACAGACCAAGCCCGGCCCGGACTCTGTCCAAAACTCGACCAGCCCTGCCTAAATGCCATCCAAGCCTATTGCCCCAACCAATGCCGGTCATTACCCCGACCGACGTCGGCAGAATTTCTGACATCGGCAGACCCGACAACCGACGCCAGTAGGACCACCGACGCCGGCGATTGCAACCAGTTTGACAGCTTCTTCCAGGTAAGCCTTTGCTTCCTTGTCTCTTTCAGTTTGCTATCATTTCAGTCTATTTTAGCATTCTGTCATTTATCAGTCATTTATCTTTTATCAAAATAGTGGGTTGACCTCCCTCAAGGAAGTTCTCATACTTCTGGGAACAAGCTCTTGCTTGGCAACCCACCGTCTATTCATCTAACATCCTCTTGTCCAAGTTTTCTTCTTTTGCAGGTGTCATTCCTCCACAGCCAAAGAGGATTGCTCACAAGCGTCTGGATTTATGATGCACAATCTTCATCCAGGTACTTCCCATGCCTTGTCCATTACTTTTTAGTTTCTTCTTTCCCTTAAATCTGAAAAGCAAATTTTGAATAGAAACATTCTGGCACGCCCGGTGGGACCCTAGGTTCCTCCTGGGTTCCTTTTTCTTCTTCATTCATTTAGGAGCATTAGGTTCTTACCTTTTCTCCTCTTTCTCTTCTTCTCAATGACACTATAAGCAGGACTAAAACGAACCTTTCCTCCTTGCATTTTTAGACTAGTCTAAACATCATACTCTCAACCCTTTTTCGAACTTGTCTTCATCACAACATCACATTTTGACTTGGGCATTAAAACACTTTGCATTCATTTCTGCTTGTGCTTGCATCTTCGTAGTCCACATCTAGTAACTTAAACACATATTGAATGAACCGTAGACACTTGATGTTACACTACCGAACCACATGCACTAAACGAACATAAAACTTACCTGAGACAAGGCCCGACTGGGATTTCATCCCCCAGCAGATACCTTACCCGTCCCGGTGACCCTACTTGGATTTCATCACCAAGGGGGAAGCCCACTCCATTCTCTGGCGGAGGATAAACTCTAGGTGAGGTATATCTTGGCTAAGCGAGACCAGCTAACCACTGGAATCGTGAAGTGAGGGGAGCTTGCTCCTTAGCACCAGGCCACGTACCAGACCCTAACACAGATCTTTGGGCACCTAAAACAACACCCGAAACCATCTTTAGACCGCCTTCTTCTAGGACCTTCTTGACAGCCAATCTCCCCAAACATTCATCTAAGGCATAAGCCACAATTTCTAAGGTTAATTCCTAGGATTTATCACTTAGGCTTGTCTATCTCTCTCTATTTTCCTCTTCTCATCTGATTGTTTGAGTGAGTGAGGATGCTTTATTCATTGTTTTCCTCAAACCTTTTGGTTCTCTGGAAAACAGTCACCGACATCGGTTCTGCCACCGACGTTGGCCTTCCCCTGTCACTGGCATCGGTTCTAATATCAACGTCGGCTTTATCTGTTACCGGCATCGGTTATCTGACCGACGTCGGCCATCTTTCTTACCGACATCGGTTTTTAAACCGACGTCGGTCTCTGTCACTGTCCTTTTTCTTCAAAACCAGCAGCCTGAAACCTATCCCTTCTCTGTCAAAAGACTCCATTCTGGTTTTTTGAGACTGCATAAACACAGTTTCTAGAACCAGGACTCTCTTCTTAACCACTTTAGCCAACAGCCACTTCCGTTTATCCTGTCTCTAACCAGTCCTATCATGGAGTTCCACTTGGAGACTGAAAGAACTCCTACAGGACCGACCCTGACTCAAATTCCCATCATTCCTAAAGGGGACCAAGATTTCGAGAGATTCTTGGACCTCAATACCGCAGCCCTCCAAAACTATCTCGTGAGAAACCCAACGCGAGACCTTTCGGGTGACGTAGCGACGACATCCACACCATTCGCCACCCAACCCTTTATGACTCAGCCTTTCACCTCAACTATTAACCCAACTATGGCCAATACACAAAGTTTGGCCTCCCCGTCTATTTTTAGACCGACCTCCATCGGGGTTCCATTACCCCCTCAACCACCTGCAATTCAACCAAGTTCTACATCATGTCATAACTTGATTGCCTCAACCCCTCACACTCTTGCACCCACAAATGTAAGAGTGCCAACCTGTCTTTCTACCAGTGCCACCATTCAACCACCTTTGGCAGTGCCCAGTCAACCTATACCTTTGACCTTCGTAATGCAACCACCTCTAGCCTCCACTTCCGCCCCTGAGACTAGTCATCCGTACATTGTACAACCGACTATGTCGCACGCCTCCTCTAGCCTCTTCCAAGTGCCTTACAACTTAGGGGGCGCTCAACCCGCCAATCCATCAGCAGATCTTATTAAGATGCTGATGGATAAAATGTCCAGTCTCGAGGCCTCCATTTCCGGTTCAAGCAATACTTTATCATATGAACAAATTTGCAATGAGCCCATTCATCCTTCCGTCCCTATTCGACCATACCCTAGCCATTGGGAGCTTCCTAAATTCACTCGCTTTCAGAGTAAGGAAGACCCACAACAACATCTACGGGCATTTAGACATTCCTGTTATCTTATCGCCCATGATGATGCATTACTTCTACGCACGTTCCCTATGTCCCTTTCTGGCCCTACCCTTGACTGGTATAGTTCTCTTGCCAGACACTCTATCTTTTCATTCATCCAACTCGCCCAACTATTTCTTGACCATTTCTCAATCAACATCACTAAATAAGTCTCGATCACAGACCTTTACTCCATCAAACAATTTGACGACGAATCTGTCATCGATTTTGTCGCTCGTTGGAGAGGCTTGATTAACCAGCTCTCCTTCTCTTTACCTCAACCCGAGCTCATCGAGCTCTTTTCTCGAGCATGTGCCAACCACATCTCTTCTACCTTGCGGATTTAGACATTTCGCACTTTTGACGAAGCTTTCATCATGGCTCAAAAGCTTGAACTCCGTACCCTTGAAGAAGATAAGGTCAAATTGCGTAATACCAACGCAAAATCTACTGACCATTCTTCTTCCAGACCTTCTTCTTCTGCCAACTCCAAGTCCAAAGGAGTGGCCAACACTGTGGTCGTTAGATCACCATCCTCAACAACAATGAATTATTCCCAACTTTCGACATCTTCCAGCATCACCAAACAATTCCAACAACGGTACATTCAGCGTTCTTACACTCCACTTGGAGAACCATACGCTTCCGTTTTGGAAAAACTTCTCAAGCAGGGGGTCCTCAATCTCCCTCCAATCCGACCACCTCAATTTGACCCTTCAAAGGCCATCCCTACATGGTATAGGGAGGCCGACTTCTGCCACTTTCACCGCGTCTAAGGCCATGACATCGACAACTGCCGAACTTTCAAAAACATCATCCAAGACATGATCGACAAGGGGGATCTTATTTTAGATAACCCGAACGCCCCACCTAACCAACATATTGACATCTTCAAACAACCATTTCTGAATCATTCGCCTACTCAAAACAATGTCCAGACTTTGGCCAATGACCCTCAAGACCATGACATTCACATGATTAGCACTATCTTGCCTCTTGTCCTTGACCAACCTCTTCCATTAAAGGATGAGGAACCTCCTCCTACTAGTCCTCCATCTACCTCTCTTGTATCGGAGGACGCTTTGACCACATCAACGCCATTAAGCCCACCTTCATCCGAAGACCCTACCTTACCTACTCTTCAACTACAAGTAGAAGGCACGATCATCCATGCCCTCTGCCCACTTGAGGAGCCAGACTCTCTTATTTCTTCTCCACAAAGAGAAGAACCAGTCTCTCCACCCGTTTCAATCGAGGAAGACCCAGTCACGGTTTCCTCTTGCCTTTTGCCTGAGATTGTTACATCTCACTCACCTTCATCCACATCTAAACCCAAACCCACATCTAACCTCGCCTCGCACAACGGTGGCCCTCGACCCAAACACACGAAAGCTACTAGACCACACCGGAGAACTCCTCCCCCACCTTCGTCCTTACCTTCAATCTTGGGCCCGCATCCGTCCACTTTAATAGGAGTGCTTCCCACTCCCATCCTTCACAGAGGCACATTGCCTCCATTACTTCCTCATCCCATCAGACATACATCTCACTCGAACCCTCGACCTATGCCTCTTTCACCTCCCAAACCAATGTCACCAACCCTCACTGCAATAAAGCATCCCGACCCGTTAGCAGGTTCATATGTCTTGCTCTTACGGCACTTGTTGCAGTCGTCTCGTATCGACCTCCCGCCTCTTAGACAATATCAATCTCTCGGACCTAAACCACCATGGTTCGATGACACTCGCATTTGTGCGTATCATCGCACGCCTGGGCACGACACGGAGCATTGTCATGCCCTCAAGGTCGCCATTCGCCAATGTCTTGGGAATGACACCCTTCTTCTCGACCACGTTATCAACAAACCCTCAACACCACTCCACTCATCAACTCTCGGATTAAGACCATCTTGGTTCGACAACTCCAAATTTTGCCATTATCATCACACTCCGAGACATGACACTGAGCGTTGTTGCGCTCTTAAAGCTGTCATTCGTCAGCACCAGAAAAAGGATTCCCTTCTCATCAAGGGTCCTCTTGACCACCTTTTTGACAAAACATCAACCCTGACCCATGCCTCTCCAACCTCATCGCCTAAATCGGGATCTCCACGCCAGACTGTGGTCCCTTTGCCGCCTTTGACCCCCTTATTCGACATTAACACCGTCCATCTGACCACTAAACCTCAACCGACCTCAACCAACCTTTCAAACATTCTCCCTACCCGCTGGGGGAAATCATCCTTTATTCAAACCTCAACCAACTGTTCAACCCAGTCTCTACCACATATCAATCACTCATTTTATCTTAAGGCCCAACCAAGTATCCACCGACCCAACCCCCGACCAATTATTCGACTAGTCTCAACCAAACTTCAACCAAATATCAATCACCCTGACCTCTCGACCAAGCATTCAACCTTTCTCAACCAACCAACGACAATGTCAACCAACTTCACATCCACCATCAACACCTGACCAATCTGGAAAGAGGCAAATGGGGTAGGTTTGCTCCCAATTGATTCGGACCTTAACATACTAGCATGGCCTAGGGTCTTATTAGACCTTAAACCCCTTTTTATGTCTTGCGTCTTCGACCATTCTTCTGCTAGTCGAGTACTCGTCTACTTGACACGTAACTTGAGCTCGTCCCCTGAGCAATCCTCGTCCTCTTAATCCTCATCCCTTTCAACCCTATTTTCCCTTTAACTAGTCCTCTATGACCCTTTTATGATGCATGGATGCTTTGTCCTAATAAAAAGGGGCGTCCTTGAACTTCTACAGCCTTGTCCATGACTCTAAAAATATATATATATATCAAGATGTCAAAACATATCCATGCCAAAATCAAAAAGATAGACTGCTCCCTCGAAGGACAACTGTACTATCATTGCTGTATTACTAGACTGATCCCTCGAAGGACAGCTAGGCCAACTTATCAAACATTATAAAGCAAAAATATAGACCACTCCCTCGAAGGATGGCCATGACTAAATCTTGCTACAAACAGTAACCTTTCTTAGAAGCTTCCCGCATTGATTAGCTTCGCAACATGACCACTACATCAAAAGACATCTCTATGTAGGCTTTCCCGCATCGATCAGCCTGCAAAAAAAAAAAAAAAAAAAAAAAAAAATGAGTCATGGACTTGGCTTGTAGTTGTCTCAGGGTCTCCTATAAAAAGGGGCAAGGTTATTCCTGCTCTTAGACTGGGTTACCCTATCCTCCTCCTATCACCTGCTCAAGGGACTTCGAGCTCACTTTAATGTCAAAGTGATTCGATTACCGTTCTAACTCAACACTGGTCAACGACGTAATGCATGAACGGGGCTTTGGTTCTACTAACCCCAATCTATGCTTCCTTTCTGGTCCTTGTCAATGAAAGAGAGATTTGCCTTTCATCTTTTCTCTTCACTTTGGTCACATTTAACCGCATCAATCGGTGACTCATCTCAAACCCAGCCATTTTCATCATTTTCAGCTGACATCATTCTAGACCATTTCACATAGTTTCTATGGACACCAGTACACATGGAAACTACCGACTAGACCCAATTTATGTTAAGCATAAACCAATACTTGCTGAAGCATAAATAGACTTCTATTCATTCTTAGCATATATCCATTGTGACTATGGAAACTTGCTAGGGATGAAAGACTCTCGACCAATTCTGCAAAATACACCATCTGTAGCATCATTTTATCCTCATCTTACCCTCGTCATTTCAACACATGACCAATCTCATCATCGACCAATCTTCTCAATTTGTCTGAACTACATTGGTCTGAGGCCCTATGACCAGGGCTATGTAGGCAGCACTCAGATAACACATCCTCTGAGGTTAGCTCGACCACCCCCGTTTGTTCGTCTCTTTGATGAACAAACCTTCTCTTCTGCGACCAACTCTGTCAACTTTGACCAAGACCAATCATTTTCTTTGTCCAAGACCAATCATCGACTTTGACCAAGACCAATCAATCCCTCTGACCCTCCCTCCCTTTTAGGGAGAACTACATCGGCCTGAGGCCCCTACAACAGGGGCTATGTAGGCATCACTCAGTTGACATGGGGTCTTCTAGGGTTAGCTCGGCTGCATCCTTTCGTCCATCCATCCTCTTGACCAATGACCATCCTTCGACCTTCGACCACTTCCAAGACAATGTTGCCTTGGTTGTTTTTGCGTGTGTGCTACCTCACGGCTGGTTAGCAGAATTGTCCGCAGACTATTTTTGACCTTTCACAAGTATAGGATCGCGAGCCAGTTGATCCCTACTACTTGTGGATTTTTTGTGTTTTTGGGAGCACTTCCTAAGCCCTGGATACCTGGAACACGATGACCATTTGGAGCTTCAGCTTAAATTGAGTGACCCGATCAGCAGACGACTAAATGCTGGGGCCCGATTACTTCAATTTTGGCACTCCTTGACCCTCGACATGCGACAATTTGACCTGACCATCTTGTGCAGTGGTATGCACGCAATCATGACTTTTGCAGTGTTTTCACTCGCCTCTCTCTTTCTCATCCACCTTTTGTCAAATCAACACCCAACATCAAGGTCCTTCTCTCGACCCCTGCTTTGAGGGGGAATACCTCATCCTTACTTCGGGGCAATCCACATCATCCTTCACCTGGGGCAACCACTCCCTATTTTTGTCTTGCAGTTCGTCTAGAACAACCAACAAGACAAAAAGGGGCAAATGTAGACACCGAAAAAGTGTCTAACCCTTTGTCTTCCTCTCTCCCCTTGGTCCCTTGCCACTTCGACTATCCCTAACCTACCTAAGTCTTATTAATTGAAAATAATCACCTATTTTTAATTAAATAAGACGCTCTTCCTTCTCCTTGCCACCTCGTCATCCTAGGATACCCTCCTTGGATCCCCTTCATTCCCCACATGGCCATTTAATGCCTTAGACTCCCTTTCTAACCTCTCCTCTCGCCCATTTAACCCCCATCGACCGTTTCATCCTCGCATTCATTTAACCTGGCGGCTGGGAAACGGATAGAAGGCTATTTTTAGCCTTTTTTCAGCCTTTTATCTGCCGACGTCGGTCAGCCTCGGCCGACGTCGGTGATATTACCGGCGTCGGCGATATTACCGGCGTCGACACCCTTCATAACAATTTTTTTCACCGTTATCTCTCTCTCTGGTTCCGCTTGGCTTCTCGGGTTTTCTCTGTGTCTCTAGCTCTCGCATCCCGACTCTTGAATCTTTGGCATCAAACCCTTGTATCAGAAATCTCTCTACCAATCAATCTGACTCTCCCCCTCAGGTACACAGCAAGCTTCTGCAAGTGAACAATGGGGATTCTTCATCAGCAACAGGTCTTCAACAAGCGGCAACAACAACACCTTCTTCAGCAGGGCACAGGTATGTAGTGCTCTATTTATTTTCTTTATGCTTTCTAGTTATCATGTTTCAAACTATATTCAGCTCTTCTATCCCCCAGACAATTAACCAAACCAGATAGACCTGGATTCCTATCTCCCTGATTGGCTTCCTCTATCTCCCTGTCCCTCTCTGTCCTTCTGACTAAAACCATCCTCAAACCAGGCCCAGAGCAGACTCAGACCTTCGTCCACAGACCAAGCCCGGCCCGGACTCTGTCCAAAACTCGACCAGCCCTGCCTAAATGCCATCCAAGCCTATTGCCCTGACTGACGCTGGTCATTACCCCGATCGACGCCGGCAGAATTTCCAACATCGGCAAACCCGACAACCGACGCCGGTAGGACCACCGACGCCGACGACTGCAACCAGTTTGACAGCTTCTTCCAGGTAAGCCTTTGCTTCCTTGTCTCTTTCAGTTTGCTATCATTTCAGTGTATTTTAGCATTCTATCATTTATCAGTCATTTATCTTTTATCAAAATAGTGGGTTGACCTCCCTCAAGGAAGTTCTCATACTTCTGGGAACAAGCTCTTGCTTGGCAACCCACCGTCTATTCATCTAACATCCTCTTGTCCAAGTTTTCTTCTTTTGCAGGTGTCATTCCTCCACAGCCAAAGAGGAGTGCTCACAAGTGTCTAGATTTATGGTGCGCAATCTTCATCTAGGTACTTCCCATGCCTTGTCCATTACTTTTTAGTTTCTTCTTTCCCTTAAATCTGAAAAGCGAATTTTGAATAGAAACACAAGGGTACCTGAAGGATCTCATGCTTGGATTCTTGAAAGATAGTGTTGGAGAGCCTTGACGTTAAGGTCAAGGAATCTCTCGAAGTCTTGATCCCCTTTGGGAACAATTAGATGTTGGTCAGTGCTAGGCTGGATAGGAATATGCTCAATATCTGAAATATACTCCATTTGGTGACTTGATATAAAAGGTGAAGGTGGAAGTGGTTGTTGCCTCACGTGGTCAATAAGAGATTTGGCTTGACTATGTGTCAAAACCATTGAAGGCAAAAAGGGTCAGGTTCCAAAAACTGTGGATTTCAGTTTCAAAAAACTAGAAGTGGTCAGAATGTGTATTTGACAACAAAAAGGTTGGGTTTTAAGTTGTTGTTTTGGCAAATGTTTGTTGATAGTGACCGACGTCGGTTTAAAAACTAATGTCAGTGAGTAAAAGGTGCTGATGTCGATAGAAAAACTGATGTTGGTGAGGAAAAGTTGTCGACGTCGATGGAAAAACTGATATCAGTGTCTGTGTGTTCTAGAAACTCAAAAAACTAAAAAATTTTGGAAGAAAAAGAGAAATTCTGAGTTGTTTCAGAATTCAGAGTAATACATCCTCACTAGCTCAAAAAACTAGATAAAAATAGCAGAAAAGATGAAGGTAAGCAACCTCTAAACGTTTAATTCCTAAGAATAAATTTTGAGAGTCATGGTGGCTTATGCCTTAAAAGAATATGTTGGGGATGGGATTTTAGAAAGGGTCCTAAAGAGGCACTCTAAAGCTGGTTTCAAGTTAGTTTTGGTGCTCAAAAGTATGTATTAGGTTCCGTACGTGGCTTGGTGCTAGGGGCTTGCTCCCCTCACTTCATGAACCCAGAGTCGAGTTGGGCCGCTTAGCCAATATATACTTCCCCTAGAGTTTATACTCTGCTAGAGAACATAGTGGGTCCTCCTCTTAGTTGTGAAGTCTAAGTAGGATCGCCGGGAAGGGTAAGGTATCTGCTAGGTGGTGAAATCCTAATCGAGCCTTGTCTCAAGTATGTTATATGTCTAATTTTTTGAATGTGGTCTGGTCATGTAACATAAGTGCACTATGATTTATTCATAATGTGGTTAATTGCTAGATGAGCTAAATATGCATTCAAGCAGGTGTGAAATGAATTTAACTTTTAACCCAAATTAAAATGTTATGTTGAGATGTAAACAAGTGGAGAAAGAGTTTAAGAGCATGAATTTTCACTACTCTAAGATGCAAGAAAGAAAGGTGACAAGAAGAAAAAGAAAGAATGTTCTTTTTAACTTGTGTTTATGGTTTCTTTTGAAATAAAGAGATAGAAGAAGGATGCAAGAGGAGAATCTAATGCACCTATATGAATGTTTGCCTTTAGAAGGAAAATAAATGAACCCAAGGAAAACTCCAGGGGTCCCACCAGGCATGCCAGAATGTTTCTACTCATTTTTCGCTATTTAATTTTAGAAGAAATAAGAAACTAAGATAATGGTCAGGGGTTTGTATGTACTTGGATTAAGCTGCGTACTGTATCCAAGCATTGAAGGGACTCCTCTTTGGCTATGGAGGACAACACCTGTAGATAAGAAGATTTGAACAAAAAAATGTTAAAGACAGATGTGGTGGACTACCAAGCGATATGCTCGGTCCCAGAAGTGCAAAGACTTCCTTGAGGGATGACAGTCCACTATTTATAAGTAAAAGTGTCAGAAATAAAGAAATGACAAATGACTAACAAAGAGGAAATTAGATAATGCATACCCTATTTCCTTGCAGTCAGTCTACCATAGTCATCAATGTCGGTAGTCTTGCCGGCGTCGGTTGGTCAAGTTGCCGACATCGGTTAGACTGCTGGCGTCAGTATGGGTAGTGGTCGATGTCAGTCAAGGCAATGGCCTTGGACGGGTTTGTGGTCCACTGAGGGGTCTAGTAGGAGTCTAGGTCTGTGCAGGGTTGCAGGGAGACAAATAAGGTCCATAGAAGGTCAAAGGTAGATGATAGGTTGTCAAAAAGGGTCAAGATAAAAGGAAGGCTTTATATCCTCTCTAGGAAGAAATTCGGGTTTGGTTGAAGGTCAGGTCTGGTTGAAGGTCGAGTCTGGTCTGGTAGTATTTAGAGATAGAAAATTGACTAAGTTATTCTAAATTATTGAAATGAAAGGGGGGGAAGAAATACTTATCTCTAGTGAAAAGAAGAACCAATATGTTGAATGCTTGTGCCTGTTACGACTGATGTCCAGGTCCCGTGCAATGCTTTAGTCCAATCTGGAGTGACCGGTGTAGAGTCTCTATGGCCAAGGGAACATTGGTTGAAGTCTAATGTCTGTTGATGTCATAGTCTATGAGGAAGAGAGAGAGAGAGCCTGATCTGTGTGAGAGAGAGTCCCAGAGTCCAAGAGAGAAGCGTCTAAGAGGAAGTTGATTCAGGATTCGTGATTAGTGATTACCTTGAGTGAGAGGTTAGAAATCGATTTAAGTAAATTGACGTCAGTGATCCCATTGGCATCGGCTGACATTTGACCAATGTCGATAGGTGGAGAATGAGTAAAAGGGCTAACAAGCCCGTTCTCCATCTGCCAAGTGCATAGTCCGTTAGAGAATTGTCAAAGGTCGGGCTAAATATGCACGAGAGTTGGTTAGGTAGTTGGGGAGGAGTAAGAATAGGTCTTGGGTGAGTCATAGGGTGGGAAATGGTCTAAGACAAGGTGTCCAAGGTGAGGTGTCCTAGGTGATGTGTTAGGGTGAGGTCATAATTTAAAATAAGTTGTTTATTTTAAATTAATAAGATGTGGATTAGGACCAAGCGGGGTCGACACAATTTAGGTGTCTACAATGAGAATCTAAATTAAGTATGAGTAAGACCCTAATACATGGAATATGAAGAGTAATATTATTTGAGCTAATACTTATACTACTTCTATCTACTAAAGAGAGGGGAAAACAATTATAATATACTTACCTAAATGTGAACTTATCAAGACTCAATATCTCTCTTGGCCAAATGGGATTCACAATAGGTTGTTGTTATTTGTAAGGATAACTAAGAAAGGCCAAAGCATCTAAAACTTATCCACATGACTAGATTCTCCAAGTATAAACCCTAAGCTAAGACTCCTCAAGTAGAATGGTGGAAGAGTAGATTGTAAAGAAGTGTGAGTGAATAATAAATCTTGATTGCATATATAAATAATTATGAAATGATATTGTATTTATAGGTGAATCTTGCCTTAAATCCTCTTAGAAATGGATCTTGTATAGGGTCAACCTATTCAACCCTAAATGTTTTTGTGGATAATTCACTAGGTCTGAGCTAGGTCGGTCGAAAGGCTAACAAACCCAAAAGGTGAAAAATACACCTAGACTATATAGGATAAACCTAGTTTACCTAGTACAACTGACTATCCAAAAGGGAATTAAGGAAAGCAAAGGAGGATATAAAGAGGGAAAAGACTAGAAGAGTGTGCCAGGGAGGAGTAATATATTAGTGAATGGTTTTAAGAGCTGGTTGGATTGGTAATAGTGTGGCAATAAGGGATAATAATATTGTGAAGCACCAAATGTTTATGTACCCCTTTCTTGGTACACCCCTTAGGACATGTACTCAAAGAGATTTGGTCTTGATGGGTTCCTAAATGATGTAAAACATCAATATTTGATAAAAGTTTAAAAATATTGTGTATAAAGAAGTCCTAGGAGAAGATGGAATCTTATAACCAAGGGAGAACCGCATCCCCATGGGAATGGTCTCCTTGGAATTATATTTTTATGTAGATCTTCATTCCCAAAAGCAAAAACATATCAAAAAAACTAGGTCTAATTTTGTTAAAGAGAATATGGGGACTAACTAGTAGGCCCAGTATGTAAAAGTTGGGCTAAGCTGAGCTATACTAAAAGTGAGAAAAAAATTGAAGATGCTACTTATTGAATACAAGGATGTGATTTCCTAGACATAAAAAGATATTAAATCCTTTGATCCTAGATTTATCACACATACTATTCTGTTAAATCCAAATCACAAGCCCTTTAGGCAAATACAGATGCTGATGATTGCACTTATGGAACCTCTAGTTCAAATAGAAGTACATAAGCTATTGGATGCCAAGATTTTCTTCCCAATCAAGGATTTAACCTGGGTAGTTAATCTAGTAATAGTCAAGAATAAAAATAGAGAAATTAGACTTTTTGTTGATTTTAGAAACCCAAATAAAGAATTAGAGAAAGATAATTACCGTTTACCTCCTTTGGATGAGGTAATTTAGATGGTAAGATGGATTAGATATGATGTCTTTCTTATATGGATTCTTTGGTTACAACCAAATGCTGGTTGAAGCTAAAGATGGGATGAAGATTGCATTCACCACTAAGTGGGTGAATTTTAGATATAAAAGGATGCCATTTAGACTAATAAACACATGTGAAAGCTTACAGATGCCCATGTATTTTTATTTCTAAATACTTGTTGGTAAGTGCATAATCATCTACATGGATGATTTGACAGTGTAATCCAAAGATAGAGATAATCAAGCAAATCGATTGCATAAAGTGTTTGATAGATATAGAAGGTACAAAGTGTCTCTTAACCCAAAAAAGATAATCTTTAGAGTTATTGAAGTTAAATTTTTAGCTATGTCATCAATATATAAGGGAATTCCATTGATATAAATTAGATCCAGGTCATTTTCAAATTGACACCTCCAAATAATGAGTTGAAGTACTTATTTGGTAAGATAAATTTTGTGCAGAAATTCATTTCTAGATTTGTAGATATCATCAAACCATTTAATGCCATGCTGAAGTAATATTCTAAGATATCATGGATAATATAAACCCAAAGAGCTTTCAAAGACATCAAAACTTCCATTTCTCAGGCTCTAGTTCTAATCAATCCAGATTTTAGTAAGTATTTCTATCTCTATTCATTTGTTTTAGCATATATTGTAGCTATTTTGATTACATATAAGGTATAAGACCATTGTTCTAGACCTAGTTGTTAAGCTCATGCTTGGCCACTATGAGTTGGGTGAAAGGAAAGGCAAATAGATGGCAAATTTACAAGATTTTAATCTTGATTTTAGACCAATAAATATGGTGAGAGGCTAGGGAATCATATAGATGATGTCTAAAACTACTCCACATATCAGTATTAAGTAAATTAATGAAACTTAGGTGGTAGGTGGAGAATGGTACTCATAGATTATCCATCACCTACTCATAGGTACATGTCCTAAACTAAATAGGGAAGAAAAGTGAGCCCTCATGATCATATTATCTAACTACATGATTAACAAAGGAGTCAAGGATATAAATAATTATGAGGGCATCTATCTTAGATTTGTTTCAAAATAAGCTACAAATATCTTAAACAACTTACATTAGAATATTGGTAGTGGGTACCCTTTACGTTAAACAATAGCTCATAAGATTCTAAAGATGGGAAATTATTGGCCTATAATCTTCAAATACGCCCATAATCATTTTAGGATGTGACATGAGTGTCAAGTGTTTGGGAAAAGAGAAGTAAATGTTGCCATGCCTCTACATCTAGTCATTGAAGGATGCCTCTTTACCCAATGGGGTGTTGATTTTATTGGGGTGATAAACCCAAATTTATTAATAGGACATAAGTTTATCCTCATAGCTAATGATTACTACATCAGGTGGATATAATCTATAGCCACTAAAAATTCTTGAGCAATCAATGTTATCAAGTTTCTAGAAGGAAAAATATTGACTAGGTTTAGCACTCACATTTCCTTATTTTGTGACAATTGTCTAGATTTTTAATCTTCTAAATTTATATAATAGACATTTGAACATCAAATAATAGTTATCTTCTAACTACTATCCCCAAGGAAATGGAGTAATCGAGCCTACTAAAAAAATTTGATGGATGCCATTAAGAAATTGGCACAAGACAAACCAAAAGAATAGTATATCTTGTTGAATTATGAACTATGGGAAGACAAAACTCGGCACAAGAAAGCCCTTAAGGTTTTACCTTTTTTTCTAGTGTATAGACAACAACCAATCATCCTTATTAATATCAAGATACCAATGTACTCATTTATACATGAGTATATGGGGAAAGAGAAAAGAGTATAATATAGACTATTAGATATAGTCTAGATGGAGGACACATTAACTAAAGCACTACACGACATTAACAAACATTAATATATTGTCAAAAGATGGTTTGATAAGAGATCCAAAATAAAATATTTCAAGATTTTGGACTTAGTGATATGTTGGGATAAATCACACAAAAATAAAAGGTAACATGATAAGTTCACTAATATATGGATTGAACCTTATTAAATATTATAAATCTAGGGAATAATGACTTAAAGTTAAAATACCTTCAAGGGAACGACCTCGCCTTTCCGATCAATGGACAATTTTTGATGCATTACTTCATGGCTACTCCAAATGGAGATGCATCTAAGTAGACTATAGGTGGAGGTTTAGACTAGGAATGGAATTTATTTATTTATAGAATATATTTCCTGCTTTCTAGAATAAATTTCCTTCTTTCTATAGTAGTTTTCCTATTTTCTACATTTTTCTTCTAGTAGATTAATTATTATGCTTTCTAGGTTAGTTTCTTAAAATTACATAACATATATACCATTTTAATAAACTGAAGTTACAAAGAACATGACAAAAATAAGAGGGATAATACATAAGGAATCATATTGTTTTGTAAAAGGATTTACTCTGACATCACTTGAGCTTCTTGGATTGAGGTACATATTATGACTAGATTATGTTCTACTCAGATTGGATAGGCTCACTAGACTTCTAGGATTTATTATAATATACTCATGTAAATTTTAGAAAGACTTCCCATTTCCAGAGATTAATTACACTAGTTCATGCTAAAACCTATATGAGAAATAATAAACATAGAACTAGAGACACATTGACAGGGACATATTGACCAAAATATGTTTTTTTATACATACACCTAGCCAATGGTAGTTACTAACCCTTATTATATCTATGTTTATATATATATATATATATATATATATATATATATATATATATATACACAAAATTATAGAGGATAGTTGATTCAAGAAATCTTTACTGAGGCTATGGATATCTGGCTAGTAGTAAAGCAAGGTTTTGAGTGGAATTTGTTAAGAACAAGATATATTGAGATGGGTGGAGGTGAATTAGTATATCATATATCCTATAAATATTTTACTTAATCAAACTCCACTTAACCATACATTCAAGATATTCAATAAAATTAAAACAATAACATGCCGCACACGAGAGAGAGAGAGAGAGAGAGAGAGAGAGAGAGAGAGAGAGAGAGAGAGAGAGAGAGAGAGAGAGAGAGAGAGAGAGAGAGAGAGAGAGAGAGAGAGAGAGTAGATTTTTATGTGGAAACCCAATGTGAGAAAAACCATAGAGAATAATCTCAAGTATATGAATGAGCATACCCGCTCAAATTACAAACTTTGCAACAACCAATTTTTATGAGCACCAACCCCTTTTCCAATCACCAACATAAAAAATATTTATGAGAACCACCCCATAGGAGTACCAACCCATTTCAAAGATTTGTGAGCACCAACCCCTCTTGTGTATAAAACACAACTATCTCTCAATGTTGCTTTCTCAAAAAATGATATAACTCTATAATATCACTTTCTATTCTCTCTTATTTTCTTATATAAAATAATTACAAACCATACACTCTCTTTCATATTAAAAATGGCTTCCCAAGCCTTTATTTATAGCTTTCCAAATGACCTTTGGCATTCAACATTTGTGACTCTTCACTCCTCATGAAAAATGGCACCAAACTTGCATGACCCTTTGAATCCTTGTATTTGAAAAGTCACATGGTGACCCTTCATAATAAAATGCATCCTTTCCTCTTTTTTCTTTATCCTGGTGACCTTTTAAATTCTTTAAGGTGACTCTTCATGTAAAAATGTGCCATACCCTCTTTTTTCTTCACTTGGTGACTCTTGGAATTCCTCAAGATGACCCTTCATGAGAAAATGCATCCCATTCCTCTTTTGTCTTTAACCTATGACTCTTTGACTTCTCCATGGGCCCTCTTTTGAATTTTAGCAACAAAAAATATGTTTGTTAATATTAAATAAATATCAACACATATTATCCAAAATATGAACATTAAAAACACCTTTAGATAATAAATGCTATGGGGCCTTTATCACCAATGCTAGACCTTTGACATCAATGATAATATTTCCAATAATATCCCCCTTTGTCATTGATGGCAACCTCAAATTGAAACTAACACATCCTAAAACTTGTATTGCACATGCCAACCTACACATAATATCATCTAAAAAACATATAGTAACTCCCCCTTATTATAGAACCCTGTACTTATTCCCTGTACCTATTTTTCTACCTATTTCTATACCTATTCCCTACACCTATTCCTATACCTATTTCTATTCTTCCCCCCTTTGACATTAATGGAAAAGGGCTTATCCTAGAGATAACACATAGCTTCCCATCAACTGATGTGATCTTCAATGGCAGGAAGTAAAAGAAATTACTCCCAACTTCTCCCATAGATAATTGAATGTGTCTTTTGGTAGTGCCTTTATGAAAATATTTGTAATATGTTTTGTAGTACTGATATATTCCATCTTAACGTACTGATTTGCAACCTACTCTCTTAAAAAGTGATATTTGATAGGAATATGTTTTGTTCTTAAATGCATCACTGGATTCTTAGAAATATTAATATTACTTATGTTGTCACAAAAAATAGAAATCGGTTCATCATATTTTACCTTGATATCTTTTAAATTTTACTTCATGTAAAGAACTTGAGTACAACACAATACACTACAATATATTCTAATTCATTTGTAGAAAGTGATACTGAATTCTACTTTTTTCTTAGCCATGATACTAAGCTATCACCGAGGAAGAAGGATCCTCCACTTGTACTCTTTTTATCATCTAAGAAACATACCCAATCTAAATCTGTATAAGAGACCAAAGTGAAATCTCTACCTATGGGATACTATAATCCATAATCCAATGTCCCTTTGACATATCTAAATACTCTCTTCACCAACTGAACATGACTCTCCTTTGGGGCTTCCTGATATCTCGCAACCATGCCTACTACATGCATGATGTTTGGCCTCAATGCTATCAAATAGAAAAGACTACCAATCATATATCTATACAACTATTGATTTTCAACATATGAATCTTCATCTTTACTCACCTTGTTCTCTTTACTCATTGGTGTGTTAGCTAGTACACAATCATAAAAACTAATTTTTTTAAACATTTCCTGGCATACTTACTTTGAGATATGAAAATTCTTTTAGCTGACTAAAATATTTGTAACCCTGAGAAAAATGATAATTCTCCAAGTATAGACATCTCAAATTATTTTTGCATATTATCAAAAAAAAAAATTGTCATCTTATAATGTTTCCTCAAAAAATTATGTCATCAACATATACCACAATAATCAATTGATGTTCACCTTTTATTTTGATGTAGAGATTACTATTAGCAAAACTTCTCTTAAAACCTTGGTCTTGCAAGTACTTATCAAGTCTTGTAAACCAAGCTCTAGGAGCTTATTTCAATCCATACAATGCTTTCTTCAATATACATACATGGCTTCTATCATTTGAGAGAATAAATCCCTCAAGCTGCTCAATGTAGACCTCCTCTTCTAAATTCCTATTAAGGAAGGCAAACTTGACATCCATCTGAAACACTTTGAAATTTTTAAAGATTGCATATGCAAGAAACATTCTAATATCCTTTAGCCTTGCCATTGGTGTAAAATTTTCTTCAAAATCTATACCCTCAATCTGAGCATATCCTTTACATATTATCCTTGATTTATTCCTGGTAACTTCACCATCTTCATTCAACTTATTTATGTATACCCATCTTTTTCCTATCACATCTCAATATTTTGGTCTAGGTACTCATTCCCAAGTATCATTCTTTTCTATCTGATTTAATTATTCATCCATTGCCTTAGTCCAATGCTCATCATGTCTAGCTTCTAAAAAGTTTTTAGGCTGAATTTTGGATAACAAATAAAAATTTACTTGCTCAGATTCACTTACCATCATCCTTCTTGTGTGAAATCCATTTATGTTCTTGATGATGTCACTCTTATTATGATTTATCTAAACATATTTGGATGGGGTCTTGGTATTCTTTTGCTTCTCCTTCACATCTTCATAAGACTCTTAAAAATCTTTTTATTCAATGATTTTAGGAGTGTCCACTAGATCACTAGCTCTTTGTGCCACATATTCATGTATCCTGACACTTTTAATTTCAACAATATTCATGGTTCTTTTGTTATAACATTTAAAAGCTTTAATTTTGTAAAAATATCCAAGAAATATACCTTCATCTATTCTAGATTTAAACTTACAAGTCATCAATTCTCTTTATGAAGCATCTACTACTGAAAATTCTAAAATAAACAACTGTATTTGATTTGTCTTTATATATCTCATAGGGAGTCTTGTCACTATTAACTCTTAACAATGCTATATTCTAGATGTGCACTATTGTACATACTTCCTCTCTCTAATATTTATCTAGTATCTTGGATTCATTTAACATTGTCCTCACCATCTCCTAACATATTCTATTTTTTTGCTCAACTATTCTATTTTGATATGGATTTATGGTTTTTGAATAATGTCTCTTTATCCCATGGTCTTCACAATACTCAATAAACTCATCTAACATGAATTCTCCTCCTCGATCTAATCTTAGGCACTTAATCTTCAAATCAGTTTCATTCTCAACAAATGCCTTGAATGCTTTGAAGTGGCTGAAAGCTTATATTTTTTTCTTCAAAAAAATCACCCAAGTCATATGTGTAAAATCATAAATAAGAAACATAAAATATTTCTCACCTTGAGTACTTTGAGTTCTCATAGGTCCACATAAATCAATGTGAACAAGCTCTAAGATTTGAGTGGTTGATTATTATTTTATTTTAAACTATCTTTTGACCTACTTCTCATGTTGAAATGGTTCACAAAGTGTGTTAGAGGGATTTATAATATTTAGAAGATCTCTAACTGCTTGCTTCTTACTTATGTTGACAAGATTGTCAAAATTTATGTGTCCCATTCTCCTATGCAATAGCCAACTTGACTCAAACAACATTTTTGACCTTTGATATCTAATAATATATACAAATTATTACATGTCCTCTGAGCATCTATAATCAACATATATGAATCTTTTCTCCTAATTTCACAACCTTATACATAAAGCTTTAGTGTGTGTCCCTAATCACACATTTGACTTACACTTAGAAGATTATGCTTAAGACCTTTTACATATAGAACATTTTTAGTCTTAGTTATACCATTATCTAAACTTAGTGTACCTTTTTTGGTAATTATTGTAGTAGTATTGTCTCCAAATTTTACTATGCCACCATTGATCTTCTTTAAGGTTATGTACTTGCTCTTATCTCCTATTATGTGCCTTGAACATACACTATCAATAAACCATGGATTTTATTCATTTCTTGCATGCAAAGTTGTTTGGACTAACATAGACTTTTTTTGTTTCTTCTACCATGAACCTAATTGAGCTTTCTTCTTGATGAATGGAGCCTTCAAAGTTTGGTCTTTCTTGATTGAATCAAACATGATTCTATAGTACCAGGCTATATGTCTGAATTTATACCACTTTTAACATATTATGGCCTTTTCATTAAAACTTGATAGAGGAGAAAAAGAGTGATGGTTTCTGATTGACTTTGTATGAGTTTCCTTCTCTTTGTTTCTAAAATTGTTATCCCTTTTTTGACATTCTATTTTCTTATGACCATATCCATTATAATAAAAATAGTAACCATAAAATAGAACCTGTTTATGTATCTCTAACCTATTTTCCTTTTGTAGCTCGATTCTTTCCAGCCTTCTTTGTTTGAGATGTCCTTCGTGTTCTTAATTTCTTCCTTTTTCATTTCCTCTTTTGTAAGAGCTTCAACATAGTTCTTTCCTTTTTCTATGTTAACCTTGTCTGTGAAAGTAGTGACCTCCCCTTTCTCTTTTTCAAATCTGATACCTATCTTATCTAACATTGGTCTTTGAATTTATAATATCTTATTTAACATATTAGTGCTATTCTCAAATTTTGAATCATTGGCTGCTCTATCATTGACTACTTTATTTGTTTTCTCAAGATCTACTTTTAAAGAGGTAATTTCAGCAACATAGATTTCATATTATTCACTTACTTTTTATAACTGAGCTATTAGATCTTCTTTAGTCTATTTGGATTCTTCATTGTGTGCTTGTAGATCTTCAACTATTTCTTTTGACTCCTTTTATTTTTTCTCAATTTGGAACTTCAATCTATGATTCTTCTTCTTAAGAGCTTGTAATTCTTCTAAGGCACAAATGAGTTCTCCTTACAAATTCACTTCATCTTCATCTTGTTCTTCATCTTGATCATCTATACTTTTGCTTATGGAGGCATCTTCATGTATGGTCATGAATATAATCTCTTTTTCATCTAAATCACTGACTCCATTGTCTTCAGTTGAGCTAGGATATTTAGAGTAGAAACTCTTCTTGAATTCCTTCTTGAATTTGCCTTTGAAATTCTTCTTGTATGTAGACCGACCTTATTCATTTTCACTATTACTCTTATCTGGGTACTTAGCTACAAAATGTCTAATATTTCCATAATTAAAACATTTAATAGGTAATTTTCCTTGATATTTCCCTATGCCCTTTTTTGGCTTGTAGATGAATAGAGCTCTATTGTCATCTTCATAATCACTAGAGTTGTCACTCAATTCTTAAATCTTAGCCTTATCTTTATTTGATGTCTTAAAATTAACTTCCCTCTTTTAAGGTTTCTCTTATTTGGTATGCATCTCATATGCTATAATAATACCATGAATTTCATCCATATTTAGCTTGGCTAGATCCTTCATCTCCTTGATTGTTGAAACCTTTGCATCATATCTCATTGGCAAAAATCTAAAAACCTTTCGTATCACCACTAATTATTCTAACTTTTCTCCAAGGCCTTGAATATGATTAACTATTTTATCAACCTATAAAAGATAACTTGCTATATTTTCTTGCTCTTCCATTTTCAAACTCTCAAACTATCTTCTAAAAGTCTAGAGCTTAGCTTACTAAACCTTTCCATTGCCTTTGTAAATATTTTCAAGATTTACCCAAGTATCATGAGAATATTTTAATTGCATAACTTTAACAAATTATGATTCACATAAACTATATAAAATAACATTTAAATCTTTAGCATTATTTTCATTTACCTTCTTTTCTACTAGAGTAGTTACAAGTGTATGTGGCTCTTCGTATTCCTCCACAACTACTTGCCAAATGTCAAATCAAAGAGACATAAAATAATTCCTCATTATTATGATTCAAAAATCATAATTTGTCCCATAAAATGTAGGTGCCTTATTTGTAAAAAAACCTTCATGTGATACAACCATCACACTTTCTCGATCTATCTTCAAGCTGTTAAACTCTTTCTAAAAGAACTTGCTTTGATACCAATTATTAAGCATAGGATATAATAAGAGTGGGTGGTGTGGGTGAATAAATATATCATATATCTTATAAATATTTTACTAAATTAAACTCCACTTAACCATATAGTCAAGATATGCAATAAAATTGAAATAATAACATGCACCACACAAGAGAGAGAGAGTGAGAGACACTAGAATTTTACATGGAAACCCAATGTGTAAAAAACCATGGAGAACAATCTAAAGCATATGAATGAGCACCAAATCAAATTACAAAGTTCACAAGCACCAACTTTTAGGAGTACCAACCCCTTTGTTGAGCACCAACCCACAAGAGCACCAACTCCTTTCAAAGATTTGTGAGAACCAACCACTCTTGTGTATAAAACACAACTATCTCTCAATTTTTCTTTCTCAAAAAATGATAAAAATATATAATATCACTTTCTATTCTCTCCTCTTTTCTTATATAAAATAATTACAAACCATGCATTCTCTTGCATATTACAAATGCTTTCCCAAGCCTTTATTTATAGCTTTCCAAATGACCTTTGGAATTCACCCTTTGTGACTCTTCACTCCTTATGGAAAATTTCACCAAACTTGCATGACCCTTCAAATCCTTATATTTAAAAAGTCCCATGGTGACCCTTCATAAGCAAATGTATCCTTTCCTCTTTTGTCTTTATCTTGGCGACCTTTCCAATTCCTTAAGGTGACTCTTCATGGAAAAATGTGCCATACCATCTTTTGTATTCACTTGGTGACCCTTGGAATTCCTCAAGATGATTCTTCATGAGAAAATGTGTCCCATTCCTCTTTTGTCTTTACCTTGTGACTCTTTGACTTCTCCATGGGCCCTCTTTTGACTTTTATGCAACCAAAAAAATATTCATTAATATTAAATAAATATCAACACATTTTAGCCAAAATATAAATTTTAAAAGGAACTTTATATAATAAATGATATGGAGCCTTTATCACCAATTCTAGACCTTTGACATTAATGACAATATTTCTAACAGAAATGGAGATATATCTATTGGGGTTTTGGACACTTGAATGCAAAAAAATCAATGCCCAGGCTTCTTTTACTATTTGATAAAAAAATTAAGGGTCAAAATGAAACTTAAAATGTTTATTCAAGTCTTTGATATAACTCTCATATCTAAGGGGAATTATTTTCACTAGATTACACATGTAAATCCAAAGAATGGAAAGGGTTTGTATGTTGCATGGGGGAGTAGGAGTTTGTATCAAGGTTTGGTTGGATTTTTATTTCTTTATTAGAGCTCAAGTTTTGTTAGGATGCATTACTAAAATTATGAGTTCTCAAAATATTCATGAGTATTTTCCCCTATGAGTCACCATTTTTTATGCCTAATACACATGTCTCATTTTTAAAAAAATAGATGGGATCCCAATATTAATTAAACATCCTTATAGGTATTTTTTTAGTAGAGGTCGATGATATAAAATTTTGAAGACATGAATCTACATGATTTATCTTATGCTTGAAGAATTTACTTAACTATCCAAGTTCTTGGTTGTTTACTTAAATTCTAAGGTTTCATCCCATGGTTTATAGGGAACCCTTGAGGCTTAAAGGAATAGAATTTGTGCCTAAGACATACTATATGTTTTAATATTAGCATTTGTTATTCTATAAATACTTTTGTACATGGTTCTATTTATGATTTATATGGATAACTGGGCTAACATGTTTTTGCTTACAAAGGATTTTTGTGGTCTACTTCATGTCTTAAATAGGCTATTATGCACTTAGGAGTTTTTCATATAATCCCAAAGTTTATAATTTCTGTGAAACATCATTTTGCTTATTTGAAGACTAAGCTAAAATTACAAATCATAGTAGCCCAAAACTGACATCAACATGGACTTTGTATGGAAGATCCTAAGAAAGTGGAGTAGAGAGAGCCATCCACATGTCATCATTCTATTTATCTAAATACTAAGCTAAAATTATTAATCTTGGTAGTTTAGCAGCAATGTCAACATGGAATTTATATGGAAGATCTTAAGAAAGCAAAGTATTGAAAACCATCCATATGTCATCATCTTGTTCATTCTGGTAGTTTGGAAGTGACATCAACATGGAATTTTTATGGAAGATCCTAGGAAATAAGAATAATAAGATCTATTTATTTTCATCATCTAATTAATCTTGGTAGCTTAAAATCCATGCCTAGCGTATAAAGCTTAACTTTTTATCCAAGTAATGAGATATCACCATTTATCACCATATTACTAACACATGACCCTAAGATTAGATTACAATAGATCTTACCTTTTCCATTAATGAAATAGTGATATGTGTACATGTGTCCTTCAAGGACACATAGGTAAACATTAAGGACACCACTGTTAAGCCTAAAATAGTAGAAATGAGTCATTTATCATATTAAGATGACTCAGCATCCAAGAACATGAAAAAGAATTCATGTGGTGTTAAAAGTTATGGAAGATAAATTTTATGAATTTAAAATGGAAAGACTAAAGAGAAAAAACATTACTACATTTCATTCACATGAATTGGAGAATTAATGCAACAAAAGTAATATATTTAGAATTTCCATTTTAAATATTATTATATTACCTTTAAATTATCCTAAGTATTTTAAATCCTGAGCCCAATTGCATAATGCAAATCTAGAAATCCATTGTAATCAGTAATTTACAAGATTTTCATAGAGTAAAGTGTTTACATATAACATCAATGGATTCCTCATCTCACATCCCAATTCCTTGTGCTTACTCAATTGTAGACTCAAAAGAGTTCACAGATATAACATTTGTTTCACTAACTTTGAACCATGAGTTTAAACATTGTTCAAATATTTGGGACAATTTCAAAGTATTCAGGTCAGATAAACATGGATATTAGTTTCCCTTTTCATAAAAAGATACAAGGATGACTTGATGAAAATTAAAATAGTTGGCCTACACAATGCAACGTCTAAACTATACGTAATACTTTGAATTGACTTATTATATAATTAATTATTTAATGGTAAGGTTACAAGAAAGATTTGAATTTTAGATTGAAAAAGACACCAATCACCTATATAAGTGGGAATCCTTTGAAAGATATTATAGGCTTCCCATGCTAGACATGACATACAGGTAAGACATAGTAAACTCATGGCTTCAGAACAATAACACTACTATCAAGTTATAGGATTGGGTTTGTAGCCCAAATAACTTCATAGTCCAAGGCCATCTTCTACCATTCTCATAGTGGTATTCATGCCAAGATTCATAATTGACATGGCCCTTATGAATAGGATATATGGTGTTTTAACTATCACTTATGTCAATGAGGTGTGGGTCCCTTTGTTGGATATAATTTTGAAATCTAGAAAAACTATAACCCTAGGGAAGATCATTAGATCCAATATGATTTTGAATCTCACCAATCTTAGGATCTCCCCATATGGGAATTTTTATATGATGTCTTACATTGTGGATGCAATAAATACATCATAGCATGGATCCCATGATCCACCTTGGAAACCATACACTGAATACCCTAGGAATAAGGTATGTGATGATTTCAATATTCTTCGTGTGCATAAATTTAGGAAGATTATAAAAATAATAACTAAGAGTTTTTATCCCATAGTGTACCAAGCTATATATGGTAAGAATACATCCATACTATCACACATTAAATAAATCTATTTAGAAGATGGATGATTACTAGTTGTACCCTAAGCACATAGTAATTATAATTAAGGGAAAAATGCACACTCTTTATACCTACCAATAATTGTTCTAGATAAGGTTATTTATAAAGAAATTGTTACTTAATTAGATGATAGTATTGATACTGAGCTGAAGAAGGAAAAGCAAACAGACCTCCATTAGACCCCTCTTAGCATTGGAAAAATGCAATACATAAGGTGGGAGTACTTGTAAATTATTGGGAAAATTAGGACACATTACAGGTTCAAGTAAATACTTTTAGACATTAGGACCCTAGAGGGAATGTTATGGGGAACCTTATAAATATGAAATAAAAGTGAGGATTAATTATTAGAATTAGTCTCATGACCATGACTACATATTTAAGAATGCTAAATATGACTATGAGGTGGCTATCAAGATGCATAGAGCTAATATGTTGATGATTGTGGTGCTAAAGATCCAATATGATCCTATTATTACTATAGAGGATTCCAAAAGGATTGGGAATCATGAATGGGTTTACAAACCCATTCATGGACCCCATACTCAAGAAAAAACAATAACATAATAAGAATCCATCCCATATGGGTTAACTCATACTAAAGAGAGAGTAGGGAGTCCTCCTTCCTCCACTACACACACACTTTCTGTAGCCTCCCCTTAGCACATTATTAAAGAATAAAGACCTGCAAGTCCCAGTGGAACAACTAATATATTTTATAGGTTTCCTTGCCTCCACTAAATTTTACACAACAAGTAACTCTTCCTTCATTTATATCTTAGGTGTATGTTACTTCTTATTTGACACCAATAATATCATTGTCATAATATAATATCCAACTTGCTTTACCACCCATCATTTCTCTAGTGGTAACTACTTTGGATACTCCACCACCACCTATAATTGCCATGGTACCCCCAATTCCCATTTCACCTTTTATTGGGCCAACCTATGATATTCCTAAACCAATATTGACATATACAAGGAAGCCTAAAACCCCACCTATTTCTCCCTAAAAGGTTGAAGTAAAAGAAGTTCCAGTAGAGATCCCTAAGTAATGAGGGGATAAAAGAAGAGGTACCATAAAATTATACCATGTCATAGTTTATTTTAGTGATGAAGAAGAAAAAATATGGAAAAATGAAGATTAATTCCTATTAGGTCCTGACACTAAAGATTTATGCTCAATCAGTGAGACCAAAAAGTTAGATCTAGAATATGAATGGCTATCTAAGGAAAATGCTTAGTCAAGTGGAATAAAGTTGAGAGGAGAATATAATAAGGTTAGCCAAGTGAGTATTATCTTAGTTTATATTAAATTATTATAGTATAAAGAGGGTGATGAGGAAGGAATAGTAAAATTAGAATTGCAAATTTAGCTCAAGGGCTATCCCTAAGTATGCCTCCAAGATCTCCACCTCTAGCCACTACAATAACTAGCACTATAACTACCTCTCCCTTGAATTTAAGTAATCCAAACCCACATTCCTTGACCACTTCTTAACTTTCATTAGTAAATATTAGTACAACACCTTCTTTACATTCTTTGGATTCTTTAAGCCAAATTACCTAGTTTCAGGCTTCTATATTACCCATTTTGCCTACCACAACCTAGTCTATTACTATAAACACCATGGCCACTAATAATAAAATGTTGGGGTTATTTATACCTCTATTAAAAAATATTTTAAAAATCTATTTAACACCTTGATGACTTATTTATTTTTTAGTTGAACTAATCCTTAGTCCCCTGGGCCTAACACATGGGTACATTTTAAAAACCTAGTCTCTACATCCATTTTTTCCACACTGGACACTCTTATTATAATGTATACATAATTATGGATTCTTATTGGTAAGGAAACTCAATTATATATCTCGTAATCTTAGTCAACAAAGATCTCATCAAGTCCAAGTACATAATAGATACACTACCCTAAAGGTATGTTAATAGTTGGATGAAGAATCTTCCTCATTTTAATACAATAGGGACATTATCTCCTAAGGCTATGTTTACTCCAAGGGAATAATATTCAGTTGCAAAAGGAGTGTGCAATAATATCTATCCCAACCAACACAATCAATGAATCCTAGATAACAAACATAATAATATGTTACCTTGAACATTCCTTTATGGATCAATAAACTATAATAATAAGAAGAAACAAGAAGGAAAGACCTGGTAATACATGATAAACCCATAATAAAGTTACAATTTGATAGTAAAATAATCACTTTATAGAATGTTAAGAGGAAAATGATGATTTTTGAAGGTCAACAAATAGAACTAGAGCTTAGAGAAGATATCTTCTCTCTAACTAAGGAAGAAGTTGAACCCTTCAGACCTTGATAAGATCAGGGATGACCTATATAGTTTTATAGATGCAATAGGTGGAGTGATAAATAAAATATTCATAATTTTTTATTAAGCAATATAAAATCAACCAAAGGTCATCACCATCTAGGCCCCCAAGGAGATAGTGGATAGTTAGAGGTGATATTGAGGAAGCTTTTTGACACCATTGATTCAATAAAGTCTGCAATGGCCACTTCTCAACCCAAATGGGGGGGTGTTATATAATTATTTAATAATTAAAATATATTGATAATAATCTTCATTTCCCCAATCAAACAACTAGGAATAAAACTTAAATTCATTTGAATCTAATAACTGCAACTAAAGTTTCATGGACCCAAATTTTTGTAGCTTCAAAGAGAGATTGTCTGAATGGCACCAGGAGATGTAATCCATTTTTCATAAATTTTAAAATCATAAAAGAGAGACATTCACTATTTTGATAAACTTAAGAGTCACTCAATTAAATACACAAGGATAATTGGTATCTAGGCTAGTTTTTGAAAATCTTCTATGAGCAACAATGGATAACTTTATGGATAAGATAGAAGGAATCATCAACATAACTAATGATGAAATAATTCATATAGCTAATTTTTTAAGGTAAAAGTTCATATAAACCTAGGCCTTGAATTTTGATGTTAGAGCCATACTAGGCACCCTTAATAAGTTGATGAACAAGCCTCCACATTTATTAAAAAGGCCATTGCTTAATTTTGAGACTATAGACATTGAATTCCAAACAAGTCATTTTATTTATATTTAAAGGGAAAAAATAATAAAATAATTAAAATAATTAATAAAATGCCTGCTCCACCTTAGGGTACTCATCTCCCTAAGTACACACTAATGCACATTCAGACTTGGCCTACTTATGACCCACTTCTAACTACACCTTTGTTTCCATCATCTCCAACATTTTATTTAGCTAGTGGTGCCACATTAGCACCAATATAAAAATAAATATCTATTTTCATTCCCTTGATCAGTCAAAAATTATGTTGTAAATTTACATAACATGTATATATTGTATTTTTATTTTCTAGATTCCATTATGAGTAATCAACATTGTAAATGAATACTTTGCATGATATTAACATACAATTTTATTTTTGGATGTATATTTTTAGACTTCACTTGATATATTAGGCCTTTTCCATCTGAAGATTATTTATACTTGTATCCTCATAGTCCCAAAGGGAGGAGAATTTCAGCTATTAAGATTAATAGGGAATTATGAGAAGTTCTACTAATTTTGTCTTAATGTGCAAATCTAGATTCTTCTCTAATTATGTGGAATGTGGGACATAATGAAATTATAGTATATTATTTATTTTATTTTTCATTATTTATCTTCCTAATACACCTATTCATTTTAAGCTATACCTAATTTGAATGCCTTTTGCATGTTGATCATAATCCCCCTTTGTAGATTTGCAATAACAATTTGATAAACATGATAGCCTTTGGTTATGCATGTCTAAGTTTATTATGTTTTTTTTTAACTTTTGAATCCTTATTATTTTTTATTTTTGGTGTACTACAATAGCTTACAATAGACATTGGTTTTCTAATTCCTTGTCTTATCTTAGTTCAAGTGTTAGTCTTGAAAGGTTTCCATCTTGTGTGGTCCACATGCCTATTTTATGCCTTTCCTTTCCTTCTTTTTGAATTTATTTTAGAAATATTTCCCAAATTAGTAGAACCATCATCCTTATACCTATATCAAGTATATTTAGGTTCATCTATATCTGACTCATTCATGGTAAACAATATGCTTCACTCATCACAATTCCACCAACAGGTTGTTATAAAATTAAATACCTTGTAACTCATGCCTTGGAGAGAAATCATTTCACTGATCCTAAAAAATTACAAGATTCCTTATAAAGGTATATGTGGTGTACATAAAACCCACATCAACATATATCTATCCTAGATTTTCTCAAAACATCTCCTATGTAGAAAGGCATTGTATAAAACCCTCCAAGAGTCCAAAGTCCCACAAGACATTAACCCATCCAATTTTCAAGTGTTATTTGGAAATTTAACCACTAACAATCAAGTCACATTTTAACATTCCAACATCTCCCCCATGATATCCACACATAATTTAACATTATTATATAGGTCATAATATTTAGGAAAAAATTAAAAAAGGTGTTTATAGACAATGGCTTGGTTTTGAATTTATGTACATTGATATTAATAAATCATTTGGAGTATTTAAAAATGACACTATAACTAACATCATTATCATCAAGGCATATGATAACAATGTGAGTGAGTTCATGGGCACTATTTATCTTCTTATTATGGTGGGTACTATCATTCAAGAGACTTTAGTCCATGTATTTAACTTAGACCTTCCATACGATCTACTTCTTGGATGTCCATGGATCTATACCATGAATGTCATTCCATGCACTTTACAACAATGTTTGAAGTTACCCATGACATAATTCTAGTAACTATAATCAATGATCTTCAACCCTTCCAATATTTCAAATTACTAGAATGATGATATCAAAAATCCAAGTGTCTCCTATTTACTGAAGACACTTATGTTCCTATTAAGAAGTCACCAAAGTTAGCCAATTAGATTTGTACTGATGAGTTACTTCAAACATTCATACATATACCATCTAATATTCAAGAATGGACAAGTAAACCATCTTCAATTGGACCTTATAATTCATAATATACACCATATCCTCCATCTAAGTTCATAATTATGTATAAAGGGATGGGCAAATATGAAATTCATGATGGTCATTACTTTGGAAAAATTCATATGTCTCCTAGTAATCATGACAATCCATATTTCATGAAGGATAATCAAGTGGTTCATAAAAATTTTAAGACATTATTTTTAGAAGGTGGTTTCCTTTTTGACGATCAAATCAAACATTTAAACTCTTATTTGATTTATTCTAATGACCAAGCTATATAGTTCCTAAAAAAAATTACCCTATTGTCAAATCCATAATGTGTAACATAATGAGATATAAAGGTAAGGGCCTTGGTCTTCATGAATAAGGTAAATTAGAACCAATAAGTCTTAAACTACATGAAACCCTACATGGTATTGGATTTAATCCACTTAATATGAGTACTACACTTTATATTAGTGATCCTTCTAGTGAATATGAGGAAGTCTCTTTAGACACTGGAAAAAGTTTCATATATATCCATTTCAAATATCTTTCCATTACTAAGATATTTCATGATAATACCATCCTAATGCTCTATATTACATACCCAAACCTTATTCAATCCGCTTGATCATTTCTATAATGATGAGGTAATATCCTATTTTTTGAGAAACAAAGATCACATCTCAGTAGGGATCACAAAAAGAATTTTTCACTTAGTTGGATGAATATGTGTACTTTGGAGAGATTTTAAATTCACATAAACAACACCAAATTAATATAGTAACAACCTTCACGCATTTAGAAGAAGATCAAAATCATGAAGAACTTGAAGGGGAATTCAATCTTACTCTACATCCTACAAAGTATTAAGAATAATCTACCCTCTTAATTGAAGTCACTATTCAAGTTGACATTAGGACATATGAAAATTTTCTACATCATTGGATCTAGAGGAATAAAATTATTTCACATTTTTTTTCAAAGAATTTTCAGACATGTTTGCATGATCATGTGTCAAAATGCCCAGTTTAGATCCATCATTAGTTTTGCACAATCTTGTTTTCCATAAGGATAAAAACTAATAAAACAAAAGCTCAAAAAGATGCATCTTAAAGTAGCATTAATTGTGAAAGAAGAATTAAAAAATAAATTGGAGGTTGGTTTCATATGTCCTATTGACTATTTTGAATGAATATCTAACATAGTACCAATATCAAAAAAACCAAAAAGAATTCAAGTCTGTATAGATTTTAGGGATAAAAAAAGCATGTACAAAAGATGATTTTCCATTTCCAAACATATACATGATCATATATTCCATTGCAAGTCATGATATGTTGTCCTTAATGGATGATTTTTTTGGGTTAAAATCAAATTAAAATAGCTCTAGAGGACTAATAAATGCCCTCATTTATAACACCTTGGTCACTTTCTATTATCCAGTAATGCCTTTGTCCTTAATAATGATGGATCTACCTATCAAATAGTAATGGTGATCATATTCTATGACATGCTTTGTGACATTATAGAAGACTATGTAAATGATATCTTAGATAAATAAAAAACTAGAGTAGAACATCCTAAGATCTTCCACATAATCTTAGAAAGAATCAGATAGTAAAATCTCCATTTAAGTCCAAAGAAGTGTGTATTTAGGGTTACTTCAAGAATTTTTTTGGGATTCATAATATCACATCGAGGCATTGAGGTTGATCCTTAAAATCTACAAATATCATGGATATGTATCCACCAAAAAATATCAAACATCTATTTATTTTGATATATTTCCACCCAAAAATATCAAACATATATGCAATGTGAAGGTAAAGTTCCAAAAATTTGAAGGTTCATTTCTTAGCTTACAGACATATGTCACCCTTTCACATTTATACTTAAGGACACTCTTTTACATTTGAATTAATATTTTCACAAAGCATTTTAAAATATTAAGTGATATATTTCCAATCCACCAATCCTAATGCCACCTACCTAGACAAGCCTTTTATTTTGTACATATCAACCACATAATATGCACTGGGGGCATTATTGGCTCAGCACAATGAACAAGGGGTAGAAAGAGTAGTCTACTACTTAAGCATATTTTTTGTGTTTTACGAGTTCAATTAAAAACCTATGGAAAAACATGTCTCATAGTTGTTTATTTTTTTTCACATAAACTTCATCACTACAATCTCAACAATCAAAAAAATATCATTGCTAAAATTGATCCACTGAAATATCTCCTATCTATAACAACTATAATAATCTAAATGGATAAAATTGTAGATAATTTGGTATAAAATCCTCTAGTAGATCATAAACATCTCACTACATGTTTTATAGATGAAGCAATCATGTCTATAAATGCATATCTAGTCTGACAAGTGCATTTTGATGGTTTTTCATTGATCATGAATCAAGGACAAGTATTCTACTAGTCACTCTTGAGGGAGACCCAATTAAAAAATCATTTTGGATAGAGTTTCATTAAACAAAAAATATAGTGGAGTATGAGGTTCTCATACCCAGTCTCAAGATATTAATACAATGGAGTATCCAACATCTTCTAGGTTTTGGTGATTTCAAGATTATCATAAAATAAGTCTTAAATGAATTTTAAGCCAAAGATGAAAAGATAATCCCTTAAAAATGTATGGTGGATAGTCTTAAGTTGTGATTATAATTTATACAATTTTAACAAGTACCTTAGACTACCAATAGAGCAACATACATAATGGATATAATTACTTCACTTCTTGAATTACAAAACAAACATAATCAATTCCTTGTCAAGCACTTGATTATACCAACATATGATATGATAGATTCAAAGATGGTTTGTGAGGTTGGTGGTCCCACTTAACCATGATACCATGATATTTATGTATATATCCATGATAACATAATTCCACCCAAATTAATCCATAATCAAAATAAATCCTTCATCTAACAAGATTCACATTTCACCATCTTTGTAAACACTCTATATCATAAAATCTATGATGGAACTTTGTCAAGGTGTTTGAATTTTGAAGAGGAAAACTTAGCAATTAAGGAGGTTCATGATGGAATCTATGGTGCTCATATAAGTGACATAGTCCTCTCCAAAACTCTTTATCACCTTGGATACTATTGACCTATGATGTAATCTAATTCCTTCAAATATGTCAATAAGTGTATACCTTACCAAAATCATGTTGACCTTATCCATAGCCCATCACAAACATTATAAACCATAAGTATGACTTGGATATTTTACACATGGGGGTTAGACCTCAATGGAAAAATCAATCCCAAATCCTCAAATGACCAAAAACATATCATTAAATCTACTAAATATTTTACTAAATGTGTTGAATCTATGTCCTTAACTTATGTCACTAACAAGCAATTTTCCAAGCTCATCTTGAACCACATTTTCTATCATTTTGGAATTCTAGCTACTATTATCTCCTCTAATGTAAAGCCGTTTAAAATAACGTATGTCAAGGCCCTTTCCACACCTATCACATTAAAAACAAGTGGTCTACTCAATACTATTTACAAGGTAATGACCAAGCTAAGACGATAAACAAAAACATCCTATAAATCCTCAAAAGAGTTATTAAGGAAGCTGGTCATGACTAACACCTCTAAATTTATCTTGATTTATGATAATACCACACAAGATTTCACACACCCACAAGAGAAACCTTATATTCCATTTTTTATGGAACTTGAGTCAAACTTATCCATCTAATTCAATCTCCCATCTTTATGCATATCCTTAAAAAACCTAATTGATGATGAATCATATTGCATTTCCTACTTAAGCAAGTTTGACATCCTTGATAAGAAATACATTAATGACTTAAACCATTTAAGAATCTATATAAATTTATTTTACCATAACTACCATAAGAATATTGAATCCATAGAGACTAAAATTAGATATCTTGTTCTTAAGTAAAACCAATGCAACACTAATGTTGATTCAAAAAAGGAAATTTTGAACCCAACTGGTTGGGACCATGCATAGTCATTGGAAACTATGGATCTAGAGCTTATAAATTGGCCATAGAAGATGGAGAGGAGCTTGATTAACCCATGAAATCATTCACCTCAAGAATTTTTGTGTGTGATTCATTCTAGTACTATTGTAAATATGTCATGTGTCAAAAAAAAAGAAAAAAAGAGAGATAAATAATTTCATCCAAAAGTGAAAACCATTCTTATGTTGCTTTGGGAAAGTACCATGGTGAAAACCAATTTATGTAACCATGTGTAAATACATTTTATATACCCACCCTAGTTACTTAGGGCTATCCCATCTCATTAGTCACTTGTATAAATATCCATTATCTATTTGTATCTCCTCAGTCACTTGTATAAATCCCATCTTTTAGTTTGACCATGACAGGTTAGTTTGTGGTTTGATCCTTTGAAGCTATTTAAATATAACATTTCTCACATTTTAGTGACATCTTGTATGTAATTTGAAAAATATTTCATCTATCGATCCATATCAACCCATAATTTACATCTCTCCACCTATAATCCAATCATAATTTGAACACTCATTTCTTGGGTAGAAAATACATCATATACTCATCTCAACATTACATTACACCATCAATTTTCATCCATTCCCATATTGGAAGAACTAAATTTGGCTTGATGTTCCCAATAGACTATGTCCATGATGGACTATGTAGACAACATGTAGAGACATGGGGTCTCTAGTGTCAGCTTAGCCACTACCACCACCTTCATTATTCACTCACATTGAGAGCATACTATTTACCCATGGTTATCATTCTATTCACATCAAAAAACATCCTAACATCTTTGTCATTTATTAAAGTTCCATTTTATCTTAGTAATCCCTTACAAGGATTTTTTGATCTAAAATTTAACATTGTCATGGATCTCAATTACCAAATATTCAACTATAGCCTAAGACATCCATGAAGTCATTTACTTAGTTTGTATGTTTAGTCATTTTATTACTTAGTCATTTTCCATCTTGTGTGTTTCCATTTTTGTTTGTTCACTTTTTTATGTTTAATAATTTACTTATCTTATGTGTGTACTTTTATTTTGTACAAATTGTGTGTGTTTATTTATTTACTTATGCAATGCTTGTTTCCTTCCTTGTTTGTCTTACTTGCATAGTTTTATTTGTTGTAAACATTTTTATTTATTTATTATTAATTTTTGTGTGTCTAGATCATTTCATGCATTGCAAAAAATTTGATTATGTTTTTCCATATCATGATGTACTAAGTTTTTCATAAATTATTCTATCAGTCTTTATGCATTTAACACAATATTCATCATGGTATTTCCATACCATTGGTGTATATTGTCTTATGTTATATCAAACAAATGTTGCTCAAATATTAATCAATTATTAATGATTAAATTATTTTTGGAACTCCAAATAAAGTAAATACATAAAGGCAACTATATAAATCATTCATAAACACATTATTCTATTCCATTTTATACCATAATCAATGTTGAAAGGATTAAAATGTGCTAAAATATATCAAATGTAAGAGAAAAAAATTACATATACAAGTCACATCTATCCATCTAATCATTTAACATACATATAAAATTGAAACATTCATAAGTCATAACATATATATAACATAAGATAAAGGCCCAAAATAATCACAAAAACACATTGAATGTATCATGGTACATCAATACAATGATACATTTTAAAATGTGTGTATACATCATGTAATATCTATAAGTATCTCCCTAGACCTTAGATGGGGAATCTGTTGATGTGCTTGGACCATGCCACTATAGTGTACTCTTAGGAGGACTCATAACACACTGAGTCATCTATCCCACATATATCTCTAAAGTTAAGGTTTAATTGTCCTAGTAGATGTAATCCTCTTAGACAAATACTCTATAAATAATGGTTCTCATAGCTCTAATGGCACCACCTGCTCACAAACACTCCTATAGTAGGTAGACTCCTCCAACACTCTCATCACACTATCTAAAGCTTCAATATGATTAGGCACCTTAAGTAACTCATTTGCATTTATTATATCTACCTATAATGTGTCATAATCCATTATATACCCCTATTACAACATTGAATCATCTAGATTTTATGTGGAAACATCTTGTGTCAATATCACTACATCTCTAAAATAACCCTCAGATGTCATCCTTACAACCTTTGATTGTTACCTATCTACTTTAACCTATAATCTATAAATATCAATTGATCTCATATCATCCTACTTATATCTATCACCTCTATCTCCATGTAATCATAATATCTTAATATACCAAACTTTAATATCCTCATGTAGTCTAGAAATAAAGGCCTCATCCTCTATTGACCTCACATGCCTTGATGGCCCCACTCTATTACCTCTACATGTATGTATATCTGGTGCATGTCTCATCACTATATCCCCTCTATCTCCATTAGCCTCTCCATCACCATCAATCAAAACCAATGGGGTTTCTCTTCTTCCTCCATCTCCTCTAGACTCCCTTGTATTTATATATTGTCTATGATCCCATCCATCCTCTCCTATATTTATGTCATGCATCTAGTTACCATCCATGTCACATGTCTAACCTCCACCACCCTGTGCTAGGGTAACTATCATAATCCTTAATTGTAACCCCCTACTCCATGGGCATGTCTTGAATGTAGCCTATAATATATACCTAAATTTCCTCAATGGTACATAGGGGTATATTATCCTTAGTGGTCTATGTTGATCCTATGATCCTTAAATTTAGCAAGCTCAATTCATGGGATAACCCATACAAAATTTATCCATCTTGTAGCCCATGGGATCTAAGCATGAAAAATGAGGCTAATCACTACCTTCTTGCATTTGATTTTCTTTAAAAAGTTTATTTTTTGAGGGAATTTTGCATCTAGTGTAGTTTGGAGAATTTTTTTTGAACTACACTTTGTTTCTTTATGTGTAAAGTCAGAGAATTTTTTCAACTTTGCATATGTTTTAGCGGATTTTTTTTTTGACCTTGCATATGCAATGTTAGAGAATTTTATTGACATTACACATGTGATATCAGATATTTTTTTTTGACTTTGCATGTGTAAGGTTAGGATTTTTCTCTAATCTTGTACATGGGACCCACCACCTACGATAATTAATAGGCATTAATTACCACATTTTATATTTAAACCTAAGGTAATTTTTCCATTTTTACCTTTTCTCCCTCAAGATTTTTGAGATCTCTTTCATTCCTCCTATCACCATTTTTTAGCTCAATAACACACCTGTTATTATCATTTTTGTAGTTCTCCTTGTTCGTACGTGGACTCCTGAGCACATGTTGCAGGTAGGGTTTTCATTTTTGTTTTATTCTTCTTATTTTTGTTCATTAGTGATTAGTTGATGTTGCCTGTGTTTTTTTGTTTTGTTTTGTGTTTCATTTTAATATGTCTTCATGTCCCATGTCTTTCCCCCCTTCTTGGTTTTATTTTTTACAAGTGTAACATGGAGAAATTTCTTTGAGATGCATCTCTATCTTTCCCAATTCCATGCATCTCAGATAAATTTATTCAAGTTACATTCATTATTTTTTATTTTTTATTTTTTTCCCTATGCATATCAAAGAATTTTCTCTGAAGTGCACATTCTCATTTGATGCACTTTAGAGAAAATTATCTGATATGAATCAAACTGACATCCCAAAAACTTCCAATGGATGCATGGCAGATAATTTTCTTTGACTTGCATCCTAAAGACTAACTTCCTTCATGTGCAAGTTAGAGAATTTTCTCCAACCTGCACTTGTCAAGAAATAACCAATGTGCAGGTCACAGAATTGTCTCTAACTTGTAGCTATTTTATCAATGCCAAATAATTTTCCAAACAAGAAGGCAATGAAATATAAGTTTTAGAGTGTGCTTCCATTGTCCATTGTTGATTTAAATGTAGATTAGATTAGGACATAGAGATTATCCATGTCAACATAACTAAGTTCATATAGAGATTGGGAAGAGATCCCATTGCATCTCATATGCAACTAGTACTTAATAGAGAAATCCACTTAGATGTCACATTTCCCATGTCAGCATAAGATTCTAAATTCATCTTGACCATGGCTACACATTTTGATAAAGAAAGTAGATTAGTCAAGGATTCAAAGGGTAAAGTAGTCATTCACCTTGATGAAAAATATTTTGATAAAGTCTTCCACCTCTTTGAGATTGAAGAGTATTTAGACATAACTATAGAATCAACTCAGGAATCCTATGATAGAGATCCTAATAAGTGCAAGAAATAAATCAAATCCAAATATTTCAAGACTCTTCGGCCCACCATTGCTAGATGGCCTAAGTATCTGTATCATAGTGATTTTCTAGAGGAGGTAGGGGATTTGATCACCCTCTTAAGTAGAGTGAAAGGACTACCAACTTCAAACATTTTTCAAAAATGGATGTATCAATACATTTGGGTTATTAAAAGAGATAAGCAAAGGATATTTTAGGGTAAAAAAATTAGTGACGTTATCTATCATCAACTCTCTAAGGTGGCCTCTTCAATTAAGTTTTAAATGAATTCACATCTCATGTATGATACAACCAATATGAAGTCTTTATTTGGTTTAAATACTATTGGTGAGAGAAGAAATGTCCCTATATATGAGTGTTATCCACAACTAAATCTGAAGGAAAGCATCAAACATTATAGGAGAGTTAATGATGCTTTTTTCTACAAATTAATTTGTACTTTTGAGAAGGATCTCATAAAGAAGAGAGTTTTAGATCAATCATGGGCATAGGTTTATAGGGTTGGTTACATTTTCTTATATTTCCCAACCTTTACCTATATCAGGGTAGGATGGTTTGATGATCAACCTTACATGCTACCTAGGTACCCAAGTGACAAGTTAGTATTAATGGAGATGTGAAAACAAGTAATGAGTGTGCATAAAAGATAATTAGATGCCCATAAAAAAGGCTTCAAGTTTCCAATCAATATTGGTCGGTACATAATTGCCACTACTCCAAAGGTCAAAACAATGGAAACTAAGTTTTAGTGGATTACACTTAATGAATTAAAGAGTAGATAAAACATTGATTATAGGCTAAATAAGGACAATCTAAAATGTAATATCACTCACATACACAAAATTGAAGACATTTGGGTATAATGTAGAACTGATGAAGACATAAGAAGACTTGATTACAATCACCTCTCTATTTATCATATTGTTAATTTAAAATTGGTATATATTCTTGAAGATTTTATATATGATGGGAATATAGTATATCCATCATATGAGAAAAATAAAGTGGCTTAAAATCCTCTCCCTCCCATCCAATGGTTAGTTAAATAATCCACTTCTATTAGAGACAGATTTCAACCCATTCTTGTAAGAACTAATGCTTGGCTAGAAGAGCAAAATATCAAATTAAAGTCATTCAAGACTGGTTCAAAAGAAGAATATGATGAGGATATGGAAAATAAATATGAAGAGCTGAGAATAAAAAATAAATAGGATGCCTCTACCTTGACACAAAAAGTTAGGTTTGTGTTTAAAATTTGAGGTAAGGGAAAAGGCAAAGAAGCAGATACAAAAAAGAATGACCAATTGGGTCAAGAGAGAAATACAATAACAAGTGAAGCACTAATTCAAGTTGAAATTTCACCACTAATAACCTCCTAAGAAGAGACCTCTCAAGGGGAAATTTCTCAAGTTGAAGTATCATAAATAGCAACTTCACATGTAGCATATTCTACTCTTCCTCTTTCCATTCCCATTTTTCCAAATGCTTCCATAATACCTCTCCAAAGTGTCCTCTCATCTCTCCATTCACCCCCAAGTGCTACTCTTTTTCAAGTTCTTCAGTTTATTACTTTGGATCAAGTTTTTGACTCTTTGTCTAATTTTCCTAGCCCTTATAAATCAATACAATCATACACCAATTTATATATCACTCAGCAAGATATGGATAAGTTCATGTGTACATCATCCTCCAAATTGATAACCAAGGCTTCCTCCACCCCTATTTCCAACTTACCAATAGTAACTAAAATTAATACCATTTTCACTCCAACTTAACCTATCATAACTACCATTTAATTACTTCCATCCCATTACCCGCTACCTCCATTCCCACTATCCATTCCACTTACCTCATAAATTGTTGATCTTCTCCCAACATCCCAAGTTTTGACATCCTCTATACAAAGAGATCCATATTCTCTTCCCCATTGGTTGACATCATAAACACCTAAAAAGAAGAAGTGATTAGTGTCACTAGAAGACTTTGATTTTGGTTAGCTTGTGCTAGTAAAGCCCAAAACAACAAGAAGGCCAAAACTATGTCAAGGGTGATATTTGAATCCAGGCACAAGTATGCTAAAGTTGTAGTGCCTCCTAAAGATTAAAGCATTGAAGATATTCAAGTGTTATATTATGTAATTATATGGATAAACTTGGGGAAGCAAACACATGAAGGTACAAAAGAAGATTTGCAAGCAGTTATGGAATCTTTGTTAAAAAGATATGACAAAGACAAGAAGATCAAGGATCAACTCAAAGTGTAGGTGGAATAAATTACCTTTATTTTATTGAAAATCACTCAATCTTCTAATTCCATTGATCCTATTATATATAAAAATACTAAAAATGCAATTCAATAGGCATAGAAAATTGGATCTCAAGGTCAGGGGGTTAATGCCTAGATTGAGAGATTAACAACATAGGGTACTCAATGGCTATTTTCTACCATTGGATTCTTGAATAACCTGAGTGAAGTGAAAATATAAATTAAGTAAATAATTAAAGCACTCACTCAAAATTTTGAATTGACTAACAAGGATATTAATACATGGACTCAACTACGTAAATTCAAATTGGAACTTTTAGTTGAGTAGAAGGTCATTCTAAATAGGAAAATATTCATTGAATACAGGGAAGCTATGAAGAATGAAAGAGAAGTTATTGAGAATCTAGTTAAAGATATTGAAGAAGCTGAAGATATGTGTGATAATAAGATGTTATATCTTACAAATAAAATTAGAGAGCTCTTCTATCAGGTTAGAAATGACTCCCAAGAAATTCTTCCTATGGAGACTATGGTTTAAGAGTTTACATCTTTGCTCCAAACATATATTGAAAGAGGAATGTTCACACTAGATTCTATTGACAAATTGATTAAATTTCAATTCATTATGGATAAATTACAAAGAATCTTGGATAAAAATAAAGATTTATTGGTTAACTTAGAAGAGTCTATCACAAGAGTCCTTATCATCTCTAGGAGTACATAAGGATCAAATAATAGTGATGTCCAAGATACATTTAAGAGACACAAGGAATATTTAGAGAAGAATAAAAAGGAATAAATTCCTATGTCTAAGGACACTTAGTTTATTTTTGTAACTTTTCATATGTAATTTTGTTTAATGTAAATTACACATAGGAAAAGTACACAGTCCTAAGCCAAATAGAACTCTATCAATGAATAAGTCAATGTATTTATGTTTTTATTATTTTTGTTCATAGCTCCTCTCTATAAATAGGAGGATGATTTTTGTAAAAAGGATCACCAATTGCTATAGTAATGAAGTGCTTCCAAAATTGAGAAGCAATATTGAAACTTTGAATTCAAATTATTAATCTTTTGTCAATCAATATATTATAAATCAAGTGACCTTTTAATATTTGAGTTGAAATAAATTTGTGATGTGCTAGAGATGTTATTATGTTTTTCTCATTATATTTTCTTATGTAATTGATTGATTTGTGGTTTGAATTTCTATAAATTAAAAGGTGCCAAGAAGCTGACTTTGAAGTCTTTAAGTTGCAATATCATTAATGGGTTTACGTTCATTATTGAGAAATGATTTTGGAGACTTTGGGCTATAAGTTATTATCTTTAGTGAGTTGATATTTATTGGAAACAAGGTGGATACTTTGGGCTACACTTTCTTCCATTATTTTATGATACATTCACTAGTATTTTTCTAGTTTTTCTTTTGACTAACTAAGTTGAATATGGATTATTATTGCTCCAATAATTAATTCCATATTTCTATACTATGTTTTAAGAAACAAAAGTCTTCATAGCATTATCTTTTAAGTGTATATCAATTCTGAAAAAAGAGAATTAAATGATATGATAACACTCACTTTGATAAGAATAGTGTAAATAGTTACTTATTGTGTTAGTCAACAATAAGAAGGGAGCCTCCCATTTCTTGAGAAGAGATTCTATCTCATCACAATATGGCTAAAGTAATAATATTTATACACTTTTATTGGTAACAAAAGATTCACCCAACAATTTTTAGTGACTTTATTGAGGAACAAACACAAAACCAAATTCTACACTCATTCAGTCGACATAAGACAAACACCTTATTATTTACTATTATTTAACTATATTTAATCTCTTTTATTTTTTAAGTACTTTCATAATCTGGAGAAACAAAGCTACACTCATGGTAGAATGGTAGTAGGACATATTGATCCTACATTTGAGTTATTACAAGAGTATAACTTTGATCTTTTATCATCACATGCAAGATCACCTCTTCAACATACAAGAAGTTTTCTACCTACCAATACAAGATCCCCTTAGGAAAGCTTCCAACGTGCGTAGGGTCTTACCTATTTTTCCTTCACAAAGGTTTATTTTTCCTACCTATAATCCACATAAAATGACTGCTCAAGGTCCATGGGGGACTTTTTTTGATTTGTTGAACTTGACATCTCCATCTCATGAACTTCCTCATGGTTCATAAAAGAATTTTTAAAAGTTCTATGGTGATGGAAAGTAATATATAGATGAACATATTTTTGCTTTCTACATTGCATGTGGAGTTCTTGGAGTGGAGCATGAGGAATTTTTTATAAGATTATTCATAGAAACACTCCAAGGTGTTGTTATTGATTGGTTTTATCATCTTGCAACTAGAACCATCACCAATTGGGCAATACTTAAGGCTAAGTTTAAGGCAAGCTTCAAGCTTGATGAAGATGTTCATGCCTTGTTGGCTCAACTTATGCAAATGAATAAAGAAAAACATGAACCCATGTGTGAGTTTGTGGAAAATTTTAACAAGTTGAGGAATATGATTCTAGTAGTTGATCAACCTACACCTGAGAATATGAAGTGCTTTTTTATCAATTCTCAACTACCAAAAGTAAGTTTTCTTTTACAAAGAGCAGCACCAATTGATCTCAATGTTGCTCAAAGTTTGGCCACCAAAGTGGAAGATGATTTAATCCTAGCAGAGAAGGTGATAAATAATTATATTAATCCTAGAGGGAAGCCTTCTACAACTTCACCTTCTACTAGCACCACAACCCCATAGTTCAAAATCTAGCAAATGAATTATTAGCACTCAAGAAGTAAATGTTTCAAGGTATGTCATTTTATCCATACAAGGATGTTCCAAGGAAGACATACCCAAATGCTTCTAATTATTCCAACAATGATTCAAGAAATCAAAATTAGAATAAGTTTCCTTCACTACAAGCAAGGCTTGCATTGGAAGCACCATCAGATAATGTAGTAGTCAATTAGTTGGAACCTAAAAATGATGATTTTCCTAAATTAGAATGTTGCTCAAAGTTTGGCCACCAAAGTAGAAGATGATTTAATCCTAGCAGGGAAGGTGAGAAATAATTCTATTAAGCCTGAAGGGAAGCCTTCTACAACTTCACCTTCTACTAGCACCACAACCACATAGTTCAAAATCTAGAAAATGATTTTTTAGCACTCAAGAAGCAAATGTCTCAAGGTATGTCATTATCTCCATACAAGGATGTTCTAAGGAGGACATACCCAAATGATTCTAATTATTCTAATAATGCTACAAGAAATCAAAATTAGAATAAGTTTCCTTCACTACAAGCTGGGCTTGTATTGGAAGCACCATCAGATAATGCAGTAGTCAATTGGTTGGAACCTAAAAATGATGATGTTCCTAAATTGGAATATGTTTCAGAAGAAGGTGCAACTCCCTTCACAGGAGATGAAGAAGGGGAAGCTGAAGACTCTTATATTAGGTTTCTAAACTTTAAAGAGGAAGAAGTTGAACAAAAGGAGGATACATATGGTGAGTCTTATGCCATCTTTAGCTATTTACAAAGTTAGTTGAATTAACAGTAGAAGGTTGATAAGGCTAAGACTAAAGATGAATCATGTAAGGAGGTTACTATTACTAAAAGAAGAACTCCTTTTCTAGTTTAACCAAAAGAGATAGTGATGGATAAATAAGTGACCCTCCCCATTCTACTTCTTCTCCTTCCTCGTCTATACCTAGTACCCAAAGTTCAAAGTCTGAAAATGAAAATATCTTGTCTTCCTCAGCTTCCCCATATCTAGATTTTGACATTATCAACCATGCTAAGAAAACAAAGATCTAAATGTCTAAAGCTAAGTACCTCCAATCTAATCCTGACCAATTTGAAAGATTGGCATAAATTTTAAAGGGTAATATGGCTAATTCTAATCAGGTCTCATCTATGAATGTATATATTGACCCTAAGTCAAAACAAAATAACCTAGTTATAACTCCTACATCTAAATCAAAGAAAATAGACCCTTTTTATATTTCCCTATTCATTAATGGTTATAAACTCAGTAATTGTGTCATTGATTCAAGTGCTTCTGATAATGTGATGCAACCAAGGTAGCTACTACCTTGGGATTGACCTTAATAAAGACTTTTGGCCACTATTTTTTAATGGAAACTAAACAAGTACCTCTCATAGGCCAAATCAAGGATGCAGAATTTACATTTGCTGATTTTCTAGAGAAAAAGATTAAGATGATAGTTTTAGTGGTTGATGTTCCAGCCTCTTATGGAGTTCTATTGGGATGTAATTTTTATAAAGATGTTGGTGGAGAAATCAACATAGATTGGTCTGAGGCCAAAATACCCATCAAAGGTGTAATGTGGAAGCTTCATCCATAAAAAAAAAGTGAAGTATATTGTGACAAAGATTGAGGAACCAAAAGCCTAGATTCTTTAGAATTTTTTTGGAATGGGTACATATTTCTTAACTATAGACAAAGATCCAATATCTTGAAATGATATTTCAAAAAAAGATCAAGAAATAGATGAACCATCCACTTTAGATGAAGATGTTTTAGATTTTTAAACTATTAGAGTTGAAAGTTTAAATGATATCTGGACTTTAGAATTTGATGGTAGTTGTTCTTCAATTGGTTCTGGAGCTGGGATAGTTCTCATGTCCCCGAAATGAAAAATATTTCCTTTTTATTTCAAGTTACAATTTGATAACACTAACAATACTATTGAATATGAAGCCTTGTTGCTAGGAATGGAGGTTGCACAAAAGAAAGGAATTAGAAACCTTCACACTCAAGGTGATGTTGAGCTAGTTATTTTTCAAGTCATAAATCTATATCAAACAAAGAATGAAAGACTAAGGAATTACCACAATCAAGTTTTGGATTACATGGAAAGTTTTGATGCATTAAATATATTGATAGTTTCAAGAGAATATAATAATAGAGTTGATTCATTGGTTGTTTCAGATAGTTTCTTGATTCCTCACAAAGACTTCTAAGGAAACAAGTATACCATTGAGTTGGTTTTTTGGCCTAGTGTTCCTGACAATGTTAATCATTGGCAAGTTTTCAATAATGATGAGCAAGTCATCTAATTCTTGGAGAAGGTATAAAATTTTAGTGAGTTACATTTTTAAGGAAGTGACTATGTCCCTCAAGAATCCATCTCTAACCTTAATGAGGAAACTGGCAAAGAAATCTTGCAGCTAAAAGGGAATAAGATTCCCAAAGGGTTGGTATCTTTGGAGAGACTTTTTGATAAGCATGATCGATTAATTAAATATCAACAATCAAAATCAGATTCATCTAAAAAAATTGAACAAATCAATATAGGGACAAAAAATCATCCCAAGATGATAAATATTTGGAAATGTTGTTCATTACAAGAAAGGGAGAAGTTGTGAGATTCCTACATCAGTATATTGATGTATTAGCATATTCATATGATGATCTTACATTTTTTAGACCAAAGGAGGTAAAACATATATCAATCTCAAGCCAAGATCTCAACTTCATAAGCAAAAATAGCAATAGTATAATCCCAAAATCTCAAGTACTATCCTCACTAAAATTTAAAAGATGTTGAATGCTCAGATTGTCTTTCCTATACATCATTCCACATGGATAGCCAGTATTCTTTCCATGAGGAAAAAGAATGGAGAAATCAGAATTTGTGTTTATTTTCACAATTTGAACCAGTCATCACTTAAGGATAATTACCCATTGCCGGTAATGGATCAAGTACTACAAATGGTGACATGTTCAAAACTGTTATCCATGTTAGATGGGTTTTTAGGATACAATCAAGTGGATGTCCATGATGAAGATTAACACAAGAAATCCTTCACTACTCCATGGGGTACTTTTGCCTATCATAATATGCCTTTTGGATTGATCAATGCTGGTGCTACCTTTTAGAGGAATATGGATTTGGATTTTTAAGATATAATCAATAAGTTTATAGTACTCTATCTATATTATCTAACCATTTTCTCAAAAAAGTGCCAAGGTCATTGTGACCATTTACAAGTACTTGAAAGATTTCATGAACATGGGATATTTCTTAACCCCAAGAAAGCCATTTTTGGGGTTACTAAAGGTAAGCTCCTTGGACACATTGTGTCTAAGGAAGGAATCAAGATTGATCCTATATGGGTTAAGTTAATTCAAAATCTTACACTACCATCAAGTAAGAAAAGAGTTCATTCCTTCTTTGGGAGAGTTAATTTCTTGTGAATATTTATTTTAGATTTTGTTGAAAAGACATGTCATATCATTTATATGATGAAAGGGAAATCCATATTTTGTTGGAATGTAGAGGTAAGATCAGCCTTTCATGAGATCAAGGAAGCAATTGCACTTTCTCCTATCCTAGTTTGCCTTGATTATACCAAGAATTTTATCATGTATAGTTATGCTTTAGATCATAACTTCTCTACAATCTTGTTATAGTCAAATGAAGAGGGGATTTAATCTCCCATAGCTTTCATGAGATTCCCTCTAAAGGCTCATGAGCTTAAGTATTCATCCATGGAAAAACATGTTTATGCTATGGTGAAAGCAATTAAGCATTTTAGGTACTACATCCTCAACTCTCACACTATTGTGCTAGTACCAAATTCTACAATCAAGTCAATTTTAACTCAACAAGAGTTTGGAGGTAAAAGAGGCAACTAGATTCCTAAAATCAAAGAGTATGATATGGAGATCAAGTCTACAAAACTTGTGCATGGAAAAGGTTTATGTCAACTCATGGTAGAGACCAAAATAAAAGAGATACCTAGAAATGGGGAGATATGGAATAGCCTCCCATGGTCTTGCTTATGAGCATAATGGATTAATGGTATTCCAACATTTCTTATTTCCTCACATATGGAGAGTGTCCATAATATTTATCTCACAAATATAAGAGGACAATCAAGCTTAAGGTTAAAAACTTTGTCCTTTGGGATAATGGTTTGTATAAGCAAAACATTGATGGTGTTTTTATATGATGCATAGATAAAGTACAGAAATGTAATTTATTGGAATCATTTCATGATTTGGATTGTGGAGGATATCTTTCAACCTTGGTCATAACTCATAAGAATCTATGAAAAAGATATTATTGGCCAAAACGTTTTCAAGATGCATATGCTTAGGTGCGTAAATGTGAGAAGTGATAATAGTTTATGGGGAAATCTAAGTTGGTATCCTTAATTTTCAAGCCAGTAGTCATTGAATAACCTTTTTAGAAATGGGGTATTGGTTTCATTGGCATGGTGAATCCATTTTCAAGTGTAGGTCATAGTTATGTTCTTATGGATATAGATTATTTCACCAAGTGGGTGGAAGAAATTCCAACCACACATGATATTTTAGAAGTTGTTTAAAACTTTCTCAAAGAAAATATCATCACAACATTTGGTGTGCTAAGCAAAATTATGACTGATAATGTTACATGTTTCACATCCCACTAGTTGACTCAATTCTACTTTGAATATGTAATTATTCTATCTCACACCTTAGACTACTTCCCTCAAGGAAATGGTTAGGCGAAGTTAAGTAACAAGAATTTTGTTACTATCATTAGAAATTTGGTAGAGAATAATCAAAGAGCTTGGCATAAGGCATTATATGATGCATTGTGGGTTTATCGCATCACTCTTAAATGAGCAATTGGTATGTCTCTTTTCTAGATTTTATATGGATTGAATATAGAAATACCTATCATATTAGAGTTACATGCACTTAAACTAGAAAAGGCAATTAAAGATACAACATTTTAGAGCTCTCTAGACAAGCGTATTATGTATCTTACTGAGATAGAGGAGCAATGTACAAAGGTAGTGGATGACATTTTTGAAAATCAAAGACATGCACTTAAACTAGAAAAGGCAATTAAAGATACAACATTTTAAAGCTCTCTAGACAAGCGTATTATGTATCTTGCTGAGATAGAGGAGCAATGTACAAAGGTAGTGGACGACATTTTTGAAAATCAAAGTCATGTCAAGGCAATTTTTGACAAGAAAGCTAAGTCACAAGATTTATAAGTTGGAGATCTAGTTATTTTGTGGGAAAATAGAAGATAACCAAAAGGAATGCATGAAAATTTTGTTTCTTTATGGAGAGCTCTGTTCCTCATTCATCAGCTTTCTGGAGAACATAGTTTTCTCTTAGCATACCTAGATGGAACATCTTCACCTCTACCATACAGTGGAAAACATCTAAAGCTTTTCACTTAGTGAGGTTCTAGATAAGTTTTTACATATTGTAAATATATGTATATTCTTTGTTTTTGTTTTAGTCTAGTCAGTCGCCTAACTCCATAGCCAAATGGAAAAAGGCACTTAGAGTTCTAGGAGTCTCTTTCTTTCAAGATTTTCAAAGAATGCTTGAAGGAAATTTCACAGTCAAAGCCAGTTGTTATCCTTGAATCTAGTAGGCTCAATTCATGGGATAACCTAATTTATCCATCTCATAGCCCATGGGCTCTAATAAAAAAAAATGAGGTTGATCATGACCTTCTTGATTTTGTTTTTCTCAATAAAGTTAATCTTTTGAGAGAATTTTGCATCTAGTGTAGTTCAAATTTTTTTCTACGAACTACACTTTGTTTATTTATGTGTAAAGTTGAAGAGTTTTTTTGACTTTGCATATGTTGTAGTGGGAAAAAAAATTGACCTTGCATATGGAATGTCAGATAATTTTTTTGACATTACACATGTACTATGAGAGATTTTTTTTAACTTTGCATGTGTAAGGTCAAGATTTTTCTTTGATTTTGCACATGGGACCCACTACCTATAGTAATTAATAGGCATTAATTATCAAATTTTATATTTAAACCTATGGTAATTTTTCCATTTTTACCTTTTCTCCCTCACTATTTTTGATCTCTCTTGCATTCCTCCCATAGCCATTTTCAAGCTCAATAACACACCTCTTATTATCATTTTTGTAGTTCCCCTCATTTGTATGTGGACACCTGAGCATGCATTGTAAGTAGGGTTTTAATTTTTCTTTCTTTCTTCTTCTTTTTATTCATTATTGATTAGTTATTTTTGCCTATGTTTTTGGTTTTTTTATTTTGATTTATGTTTCATTTTAATATGTCTTCATGTCCCAAGTCTTTCCCCCCTTCTTATTTTTATTTTTTATGAGTGTAACTCAAATAAATTTATTTGATATGAATCTCTATCTTTCCCACTTTCATGTATCTCAAAGAATTTTATTTGAGTTGCATTCATCCCTTTTTATTTTTTTATTTTTCACCCCATACACATAGAAGAGTTTTATCCAAAGTGCATGTTCTCATTTGATGCACTTCAGAGAAAGTTATTTGATATGCATCAAACTAACATCCTAAAAAATTTTAATGGATGCATGACCAAGAATTTTCTTAGAATTGCTTCCCAAAGACCAACTTCCTTCATGTGCAAGTCAAATAATTTTTTTTGACCTGCACTTGTCAAGAAAGAACCAAGCTCATACAAGTCAAAGAATTTTCGAGAATTTTCTCTGACTTACACCTCAAAATCCTCCAACTCCCATGAAATTTGGAGAAAATTATCCAAACTACACAACCTTAACCATACCTCATGTAAGAGCACTATTTTTTTTTCATCCTTACATTTTCCCAAAAAGAAAAAAAAATGTTAATTCTAGATAACCAAACTTTCCTAATTGCAGCTATACGATCAATGTTGGACAATTCTCCAAAAATGAAGGTAATGAAATACAAGTTTTAGGGTGTGTTTCCATTATATGTAGTTGATTCAAATGTATATCAAATTGGGGACATAGAGATTAGCCATGTGGATATGGTTGAGTTCTTATAGAGATTGGGAAGAGATCCCATTTCATCTCATATGCAATTAGTACTTAATAGTAAAATTCACTTGGTTGCCACATTTCCCATGTCAGCACAAGATTCTAAATTCATCTTGACCTTGGCTACACATTTTAACTAAGAAAGTAGATAAGTCAAGGATTAAGAGGGTAAAGTGGTCATTTGCTTTACTGAGGAATATTTTGATAAAGTCTTCCACCTCTCCAAAATTGAAGAGTATTCAGACTTAACTATGGAATCAACTCAAGAATTATATGACAAAGATCTTGAGAATTCCAAGATGCAAATCAACTCCAAATGGCTTAAGACTCCTCAGCCCACCATTACTAGATGGCCTAAGTATCTTTACTATAGTGATTTTTTAGAGGAGGTAGGGGATTTTATCACCCTCTTAAGCAGAGCGAAAGGATTTCTAACTTTAAATATTTTTCAAGAATGGATGTATTAATACATTTAGGTTATCAAAAGAGACAAGCTGTGATCTAGGAATTTGACTCAAGAGAGGATAGTTAATATCGTGTTAGTTTCAAAATGAAAACAAAATGAAAAAAACACACTAACTAGAATAACATCTCTAGGTCTAGACACTAGATAGAGCTTAGTTAACAAACATGAATAAAACACATAACTAAAATGAAAAATAAATCCTCTTTTACCTTCCTTGGATTCTCTAAAATGCTTTTTTGTAGTGGCTTGCTCAGTTTGTGCTCGTGAAGTCCTCATCAATGGAAGCTTAGACACCTCCATCTCTCCTTGGCACCTTTGGCTTATGGATTGGCCTAGCTTGGAATCAATTTGGCATGATAATACTAGTTGCATAAAACTTTTTAATCAATTATACATTATAACTTTGCACAATCATGTCTTAGAAATGATGTGGTAAGGCCTCTTATTTATAGATTTTTGAGATTGATCAGAATCAACCTAAACCATCCATCTCAAGATTCAGATGTGTGGCTAAGGATTAATCCAATTTGAAATTAAAATTGATAAATACGCTCATCAATATTTGAGATAGAATAAAAATTAAGAGGCATGGAGGGCTTTGATGAGGCATGTGAGGCATGGATCTTGATATTTGTGGCATTTATGGCCTAGGGATGTCTTTCCAAGAAATGAGGTCACTTGATGATGCAGATATTCAATATTCATTTTCAAAAATAAGTATTCAATAATTTTCCATGGAATTCTTGATTAGGGTCTAATTTGGTTTAATTAACTCCTAAGCATGATTCAACACTTTGTACACAAATTACTTAAATTGATTAAAATGCCTTGTTATTTGTCTAAAATTTGACTAGATTGGAATTGGAAGGCAATGTCAGATGCATTGGATCCATTATACAATTTAGGATATTATAAAAAGAATAACAAAGGCACATGTATTGTGTAATATATTTGATAAGAAAGAGCAATCTAGATCACCTAGGTGCAAAATTGGCATTTTGACTCAGAATGATCTGATCAAAATTAGCTAGCCCATAAATTGTATTGCCCCATTTAATGATACTCTAGACAAAATTAGCACTTGAATATGTAAATTTAAACTCATTTAATGCATTTTAGTGTTTTTAGGCCAAGTTGTCCATTTTAGGTGGAAATTAGTCAAAATCCTAGTTGGAGGTTATTGGTGGCCAGATTTAGGTGTCTATAGCTTGCCCTTGTTTGGGAAGATGTTGTAAACTATAGGAAAAGTAATGTCTTCTCAAATAATTAGAGATGGATTGTATGAAAAATAATATGATGATTAAAGAATAAAGCTCTAAATGGTTTTTGGGAAGCCTATGATAATGCCTCCTCGAGGGAGTGGCAGCCACATTTGTTGATGGATGGTTCCTTGAGAAGAAGCAAGAAGAAAGGTGGAATTAATCTGTGGTTGAGATTAATCTAAATAAGAAAATGCTTGCATGAATTTATTTAAAAAGGATGTTAATTTTCCCAAAGGTGGTTATAATCAGGAATAAAAGTCAAAATAATTATTTTCCCATAGGTGGTTATAATCATTAAGTAGACTTGAATTGGGTAAAGATCATGGTCCCCCAAGTAGGGATGATTAGTAAGCATAACTCAAGGATATAACTTGGAATACAAATTAAAAATGAACGATTGAAAAGTGATGAAAGAGATGAATAGAGGAATAAGATTTATCATTATAAATGATTCAATTGTACCTATTAATGAGGAGATGCTTATTTTGATTAGTAATGATACAACTAGAATGGTCAAATGAGTTATATTGATCAAGGTGGGTGGGAGGATCTACCAAAATACCAAGGAGAAACTTTTATGGATCCATTTATTGTAGACCTTCTTGAAGCTATTTTTTGTTATAACATGTGATGGTAGGCTTCATGATAGAACACCATGAAGACTATCTCAAAATATGCATAATGACTAACTCTCAATCTAATAAACACTCAAAAACAATGCACCAATGATAAAAAACATGATGAAAATGTTGACATATGAATATGGATGGACTCAAGAATAATTTTTTCAAGGAATCACCCAATGAACACATATAGACTGAGTCAAGGCAATAGTGATAAAAGTAAACAAACAAGCAAATGAACCAAAAAAAAAAGTTGAAATAAACAAACAAATAGAAAACCTAAAAATAAAAGCAAAAGAAAACATTCTAATAATGACCATGCCCCAGTAAGGTAGATTGAGGATAATTGACAAGGCTTAAACAGGACAAATATTTTTGGATTTTTTTGAAATGCTATGATTTTTTTTGAAATTTTGAGGTATCTTAACTCGTTAGAGAATGATAAGATACTTTATCACAAAAAAATGAGAGAATTTGGCTTAGGTTTCTCACCAAATGGTGAGAGCGTATGGAAAGGGGGACTAAGGTGACCTCAACATGAATTGAGCATGACCCACATAGTCCAAAATGATCTCAAGTCATAGTAATTCTATCCACCCAAAAGGTGAGGAAAAACAAACTAGGTCCCAACAAGTTCTCAAAACCAACAAATGGCCAGTCAAATGAAAATAGTAATGGCAAGGTGATGCAATAATGCATGATAAACAAGTGTTACCCCTAGTTTTCCCATAGGTGGTTATAATTAGTAGAAATATTGGTGAAACACTGATTTTCCCATAGGTAGTTATAATTAGGCTCACATAAACAAACTTGATAGGATGAAAGATATCTTGCCAGATCAATTGTCACACTACTTTCATACACTATAATTATAAACACGGATTGGATTGATTGTTAAAATGTGAATAGAATCCTCTCTAAAAAGGTGTGGCAAGAAGCAAATGAACCAATATCAAAATAGGATTGGGTAGGATGACTAAAAATAGGCTTTGGTCTAGATAGGAATGGAATGATAAGATGGATAAAATGGTAAGAGGGTTTACCCCCAACTAATGGGGTAAATGGCTAAAATCTACAATAATGGCAAATGGATATGTAAAAATGGAAATGACATGGCAATGCAAAATGGTATGGTACATATGTTTGTCCTAGGTATGGTTTTTGATTCTATTGTTCCTACTGATGGGGAGATGAACATCCTAATCAACAAATGGTACAAATATAATACTCGATCATGTTAATTGCTATCCCACATCTCATATAAATAACTACTCTATCAATAACTACCTACAAATTTGGATGCCAAGAATGTTGTTAGGTTCTTCCTTGGTCATTGATTTTGATTCCTTCAAAAGTTGAGACAAGGTATCTTTGTAGCCTCTGCAAAGGAAAGTGTGGACATGGATGGTAAACAAGGACAAATAATGGATGGTAGGTTTTATTTTTAAATGTAATGGAAGATGATAATGGAATGTGGAATGGTGGGGAAAAAATGAAGATTAGGATGTTCAGTCACATGTAATGTTGTTGATGCTAAATTTGACATAATGTTGGTAATAATAGGGCTGAAGACTTGTTCTCTTGATAACACCACCAATTTTTTTTTGTTTGATCTTGAGAGTAGATACCATCTGATTAGGCTGTAGATAAGAATCTATTTTGATTTGATCATTGATTTTGTCTTTATCAAGAAGTGAAGAGTTTTTGTGCTTAGCTATTGGTGCCTTAAAGAGGTTTTCACCAATAAAATTATCCTGATTGTCTCGTATCACCTTCAAGAAGGTTTCACTAAGGAATGTGGAGTTTTGAATTTGATTGTCTTCTAGCACTTTCAAAAAAGTTTCACTAGAAAATGCTAAGTTTTGACTTTTATTGTCCCCTAGCACCTTTGAAAAGGTTTCACTAGGAGAGTGTTCTTCTACTACATGAAGGTTATCTTTGCCTCCTTATTCTTCTTCAACTGATATGTTTCCATAGATGCAATTCAACAAAGTGTGATTCTATCAATCCCAATAGACACTTGTGGGAGATGGAATGTCAATGATATGGCTATTTTGGTTGATGGTAATGGCTTGTGGAATAGTAATGGAATGGGGAGATGCTGCACAATCTTCATAGAAGATACTAGGATAACTTATGTTGAAACTAAATTAATCATCCTCAAAAACTAGAGATATATCATAAATGTATACAAATTTATCTACAAGCATGTGTAACCAATGTTATAATAGCCATGAACACATTCTTCTTCTAAATTTGATTCTAACTCAAGTGACTCTAAATCCATTGTTGATACTAATATTGATTCTAATTTTGATGCAAAATCTGATGTCGATTCAAGAATAGAACTTAAATCTAACTCTAATTCTTCATTTTATGGGTACTCTATTACAATGATGTCTTGCTGAATATTTGGTATTAGACAAGTAATAGCTTGTGATCGCATAATGGACTCCAAAAAAACTAGTTTATCAAAGTGAGACTCCTTTAGGATAGGAAATAGGTCAAGAGATAAATCCTCAGAGACTGGCTTGTCAATAGGATGCTCTTTAAAAATAGGCACATGGTTGAGGCAATGATTTGCCCAAAGATAGTTATAATCATTAAGAAGTGACTTGATAAAGACTGGCTCATAAGTGTGAGATTTTTTGATAACTAGTATAGGATCAATAGTGATTCATCATAGGTTGACTTATCATAAGTGGTTGGTTCAACAAAAACATCTTGGATTAGTTGGTTGTCTAGGCTTTAGTTTCTAATGAGTTAGAAAATACTAGTTTTAAACAAAGCTTGGTCTTCAAATGAATGGATGGGTTGAGGTTTGGATGTGATTGGTACTAGACAAGGAATGACTTATGGTTGGATAATGGTAGGGTATTGGGGAGCATGATTTCTTGCATGAGCTAAAGGACAAAGTCCTAAGATGGTAATGATAGGGTAGTGTGGAGCATGATTGCTCACACAAGCTAAAGGATTAAGTCCTGAAATGATGAAGGGGTGTTATGGAGCTTGATCACTCACACAAACCAAAAGATGAGGTCTTGTTATGGTAATGGTGTGACATTTTGGTCTTGGAATAGAAATGGCATGATGTGGTGGAGCTTGATTACTCACATAAGCCAAAGTATCCATGTCTTCCTCATAAACCATATCATCCCAGTCATGAGTTGGCTCATAAGCTAGTTCTTGATTGTGTTCCATGTACTAATTATTGTAAAAAGGGTATGAATCTATATCCTTAACAACATTATCTATAATTAGTTCTTCAAATTCCTCCTCACACGCCTCTTCATGCCAATCAAGGTCTCAATTTGGATTTTGTGGATTTGGACTATGTTCCCCATATGGAGTATTGTAAGGAGAATAATAAAACTCCTTAGAAAATCTTTCTCTATACGGGTTCCTAGTGGGATTTTGTGCAACCATTCTATCATAAGTTGGATTGTACATGACTCGACCATAATTTTAGCTAGACATATCCACATAAATGATGAAATCTCTAAAACAAAAAGGCTTAGAGTTCTACAAACTCTGAAAAACTATGTCTAAAGGACAAATGGTTCAAGCTTAGTTTAACCTAGTCAAAAGGTGGAGTTGTATCTCTAAAATGATTTGTGATAAGACTTGGCATAAAAAATTCTAACATTAAATGTCTAATTTCAAATGTCATACACATAAAAGGTCAAGCATCTGACTAAAAACTAGCATGTCAAAGGTCTAGGTCAAAGTGTTCCAAACAAGGTCTAAACTAGGAAAGGAAAAATTTGAGTTGCTAGGTATTTTGTCCAAACACAGAGTCAAAATCTAGGCTAAAACAAACAAACATATGCTAGGAATTTTGGCCAAATGGTATCAAAATATGGACTTGAAATAAAGGTTGATATAATTTAATTTAATCTAACAAGTTTGGAAACAACTTTGACATAGACCCAACACACAAAATCAAATATAAACATGATCAATTGGCATAAGGCATAAGATAAAAGGCTCTTTGAGAAAGGTTGTATTCTCCCAAATAAATTCATAAACAATGACGAGGATAGAATCTAAATAAACAAACCACCAATAGTTTTTCAAATTTGGGTAATTGATTAACCAAAGTTATGCAACCCAAAAGAGAAATATCTATGTATCAGCCCCATGAATTAAGGCCTAAACAAAAATCAATCAATGTTTGAATCCAAAATTGACAAGGATAATTGAAAACTCAAAATTTGAAAACTAGGATTTGACCAAGTAAGCTAGATAAGATCAGATAACATGATGGCACAAGATAAAGGTCCAAATGGTAGACATGACATGGTTTGAAACAAATGGTTTTTGGTACAAGGTGAAATAATTCTTGAAACAAATTGAGAAGCCTAAAGGTGTAAGCATGATCGAATGATGTGATCTATGTTATGCTTTAAAAGACTCAAAGACAAAATGGTTTTAACATGATTTGGGCAGCATAACACTACCCTCCTCAATTCAAATAACACACACTCAAACAAGTTTAGAAAAAATTTCAAGGCACACGTGTAGTGTAAAATGGCCAGCATAATGCCTTTTTTAAACAAAAGAGTGAAGTATAAACAAATTTATTTTGACATGGCTTATGAAAAAATAAACTTTTTTTAGTCTAAAAACATACCAAGCAAAAATGACTAAAATACACTAAGTATAATTGTCCAAATCCTATCAAGGGTATGGAAATGTGGGGTTGACTAAACTAACAAGTTTTGAAAATCTCTAGGGGAATAAATTATACAATGACTTTCACATCAAACAATGCAAAATACAAGCACACAAATTGGGTGACCATGGCATTATCTAGTTGTAAAAAGGTCTAGTCCTTTTTATAACCACTACATCCTATTGTTCGTTCAGTGTAGTGTAATGTCCAAATGCAAATACATCCCATGTGCAACTCAGAAGGAGTAAGTGAAGTCAATGCTAGGAGATGAAACCCAAAGTCAAATCTTCCCTAAAGAACTCATAGGAGTAATGATGTCACCCTCACTAGCCATGTTTGCATGAAATAAAAGACTAATAGAAAGACTTTAGGGTCATTTTCAAGATCACCCAAACTTTGAAAAGTTTTGGGGAGTGATTTAGATGACTTTATTTCTAAGCCTTGGACCAAGATACTTGAAATATGAATGACACTTTTGATTATAAGGGTTCCCTAAAGTGGAAAAATGCAATAGCATATAAGTGACATCCCTCTTTTTGCCAAACAAAAATTTAATTTAAATAACTAAGTGAATACAAAAAGCTTGAAAAGGTGAGTTAATTTTTAAGCCCAAATGAAAAATGAGGTGGTGTTAATTTGACCCCTTGGTCTTAGTCACAAACTTTGAAAACATTCACCATAAACATCTAAATTTTTTGTTAAACACCAAAACAAGGTTCCTAATTGATTTTTAAGCATGCAAAAGGTGATCTAAACATGTTTTTAGCAAATGTCAAGATTGGTCCTACAACAAAAATTTTAGAATGTCCTTTAGCCTTGAATCTCTTTTAGGTTTGAAGCAATGAACTTTAAAAAAAGAGCTCTCAGGTCTATGTTTTAAGAAAAACACAGTGACTAACATTAGTTATATAACTGACAATGGTTACACTGGCTAAATGATGATAGTTATCTAACTGACATTAGTTATACTAATAGTGACTAATGATAGCTATTCAATCGATTCCTATTTTACTAATTGATGTCAGTTATTGTGTAAACTCATGACAAAGGAAAATGGAAAAACAAAGTTAGAAAATCAATTTTCAAGAGTTTTAATGATCCAAATGAAGATTTTAAAGCTAAAAAATGATCTTCTTCTTGTGTGGGATGTGTTTGGTCCCACTAGGCATGCCATATGTGATCTAGGAATTTGACTCAAGAGAAGATGGTTAGTATCGTGTTAGTTTCAAAATGAAAACAAAAGAAAAGAAACACACTAACGAGCATAACATCTCTAGGCCTAGACACTAGGGAGAGCTTAGTTAACAAACATGAATAAAACAAATAACTAAAATGTGAATTAAATCCTCTTTTACCTTCCTTGGATGTTCTAAAATGCTTGTTGTAGTGGTTTACTCGATTTGTGCTCATAAAGTCCTTAGCAATGGAATCTTGGCTACCTCCATCTCTCCTTGACACCTTTGGCTTATGGATTGGCTTGGATTGGAATCAATTTGGCATAGTAACACTAATTGAAATGGCTTTTGGAATCATTTTTGCATTATCAAGACTTAGAAATGATGTGGTAAGGCTTTCTATTTATAGATTTTTAAGATTGATCAGAATCAACCTGAACCATCTATCTCAAGATTGAGATGTGTGGCTAACAATTAATCCAATTTTGTAATTAAAATTGATAAATAGGCTCATAAATATTTGAGATATATGAATAATTAAGAGGCATGGAGGGCTTTGATGAGGCATGGGAGGCATGAATCATGATATTTGTGGCATTTATGGCCTAGGGATGTCTTCCCAAAAAATGAGGTCACTTGATGATGCATATATTTAATATTCATTTCCAAAAATAAGTATTCCACAATTTTCCATAGAGTTCTTGATTAGGCTCTAATTTGGTTTAATTAGCTCTTAAGCATGATTAACCACTTTGTGCTCAAATTACTCAAATTAATTAGAATGCCTTGTTATTGGTCCAAAATTTGACTGGATTGGAATTGGAAGGCAATGTTAGATGCATTGGATCCATTATCCAATTTAGGATATTATCAATAGAAAATAACAAATTCACATTTCTTATGTAAGAGATTTGATAGGAGAAAGCAATCCAAAGCACCTAGGTGTAAAATTAGCATTTTAACTCAAAATGATCTGATTAAAGTTAGTTGCCCCATAAATTGAATTAGCCCATTTAATGATACTCTAGCTAGAATTAGCACTTGAATATGTCAATTTTAAATAATTTAATGCATTTTAGTGTTTTTAAGCCAAATTTTGCATTTTAGGTGGAAATTGGTCAAAACCCTAGTTGGAGGTTATCAGTGGCCAAATATAGATGTCTACACAAGCAAATGATATTTTGGGGTAAAAAAATCAATGACGCTATCTATCATCAATTATCTGAGGTGGCCTCTTCACTTAAGTTTTATATGAATTCATATATCATGGATGTTCTATCCAATATGAAGTCTTTCTCAAGTTTAAATATTATTGGTGATAGAAGAAATGTCCCTGTGTATGAGCACTATCCACAACTAACTTTGAAGGAAAGAATCAAAAATTATAGGAGAGTTAATAATGTTTTTTCTATAAATTCATTTGTAATTTTGAGAAGGATCTCAAAAAGAAAAGAGTTTCAGATCAAGCATGGGCACATGTCAATAGGGTTGGTTGCATTTTCTTACAGTTCCCAACCTTTACCTATATCAGGGTAGGAGGGTTTGATGAGCACCCTTACATGATATTTAGGTACCCAAGTGATAATTTAGTATTAATGGAGATGTGCATACAAGTAATGAGTGTGCATAAAAAAATCAAATGCCCACAAAAAAGGATTCAACTTTCCAATTAGTATTGGTCAGTACATAATTTCCACTACTCCAAAGGCCAAAACCATGGAAATTGAGTTGTAGTGGATTACACTTAAGAAATTTAAGAGTAGATAAAAAAATTATTACATGTTGATGAAGGAGAAGCTCAAATGTAATATCACTCACATACATAGAATTAAAGACATTTGGGTAGAATTTAGAACTAATGAAGACATAAGAAGACTTGATTACAATCACCTCTCTACTGATCAGATTATCAATTTAAGATTGGTAGATATTCTTTAATATTTGATAGATGATGGGAATATATTAGATCCATAATATGAGAAAAATCAAGTGGCTTCAACTCCTTTCCCTCCCATCCAATGGTCAGTTAAAGAATCAACTTTTATTAGAGATAGATTCCAACCCATTCTTACAAGAACTAATGCTTGGCTAGAAGAGCAAAAGATCAAATTGAAGTCATTTAAGACTAGTTTAAAATAAGAATATGATGAGGATACGACAAAGAAACATGAAGAGTTGAGAACAAAGAGGATTCCTCTACCTCGACATAGAAAGTTAGGTTTGTGTTCAAAAGTTGAGGTAAGGAAAAAGGCAAAGAAGCAGATATACAAAAGAATGACCAATTTGGTTAAGAGAGAAATCCAATCACAAGTGAAACACTAATTTAGGTTGAAATTTCACTACCAATAACCTCCCAAGTAAAGACTTCTCAAGGGGAAATTTCTCAAGTTGAAGTCTCACAAATAAAAACTTCATAACTATCATCTTCTACTCTTCCTCCTATTCCCATTATTCTAGATGCTTCCACAATACCTCTCCAAACTATCATTTCATCTCTTCCTTCACCCCTAAGTGCTACTCTTTTTCAAGTTCCTTAGTATAGTATGTTGGATCAAGTTTTTAAATCTTTATCTAATTTTCCTAGCCCTACTAAATTAATAGAGTTAGACAATAGTTTATATATCACTTAGAAAGATATGGATAAGTTCATGTCTACTTCATCCTCCCAATTGACAACCAAGGCCTCCTCCACCCCCATTTCCAACTTGCCAATAATAACTAAAATTATTTCCATTTTCACTCCAACTTCACCTATCATAACTACCATTCCATCAGTGCCCATCCCATTACCCCCTACCTCCACCCCACATTCCCTTCTACTTACCTCGTAAACCATTTATCTTTTCCCAATATCCCATGTTTAACATCCTCTACACAAGGAGATCCATATTCTCTTCCCCCTTGGTTGACATCACAAACACCTAAAAAGAAGAAGTGAGTAGTGGCACCAAAAGACTTTGATTTTAGTCAGCTTGTGTTGGTAAAGCCCAAAACAACAAAGAAGGCCAAAACTATGCCAAGGGTGATATTTGAATCTAGGCATAAGTATCCTAAAGTTATAGTGTCTCCCAAAGATTAAAACATTAAATATATTCAAGTGTTTGATTATACATTTGCATATATAAACTTGGGGAAGTAAACACATGAAGGTGCAAAAGAAGATTTGAAAGTAGTTATGACATCTTTGTTAGAAAGATATGACAAAGACAAGAATATCAAGGATCAACTCAAAGTGTAAGTAGAATAGTTAACCTCTATTTTATTGAATATCACTCAATATTATGAGTTTTTTTAGCCTTTTTTACATGAAAATACTAAAAAGGTAATTCAATAGGTAGAGAAAATTGGATCTTAGGGTTAGGCAATTAATGCCTAGATTAAGAGATTAACAACATAGGGTACTCAATAATTATGTTATATCATTAGATTACTAAAGAACATAAGTGAATTAAAAATATAAACTCAACAAACAATTAAAACACTCACTCAAAATTTGGAATTGATTGAAAAGGACATTGATACATGGACTCAACTATGTAAATTCAAACTGGAACTTTTAATTGAGTAAAAGGTCATTCCAAACAAGAAAATATTAATTTAATACAGGGAAGCTATAAAGAATAAAAGATAAGTTCTTTAGAATCTAGTTAAAGATCTTAAATAAGCTAAAGATATGTGTGATAATAAGATGTTATATCTTAAAAATAAAATTGGAGAGCTTCCCTATCAGGTTAGAAATAACTCTTAAGAAATTCTTCCTATGGAGATTATGGTTCAAGAGTTTACCTCTTTGCTCCAAATAGAGATTGAAACAAGAATGTTCACATTGGATTATATTGACAAATTGAATAATTTCAAGTCATTATGGATAAATTACAAATAATCTTACAAAAAAACAAAAAAAAATTGGTTAACTTAGAAGATTCTATCACAAGGGTCCTTGCCATCTCCAGGAGTACATTAGGCTCAAATAGCAGTGAGGTCCAAGCTACATTGAAGAGATACAAGGGATATTTAGAGAAGAATAAAAAGGAATAAATTCTTGTGTCTAAGTACACTTAGTTTATTTTTGTAACTTTTCATATGTAATTTTGTTTAATGTAAATTACACATAAGAAAAGTACACAGTCCTAAGTTAAATAAGACTCTGTCAATGAATAAGTCAATGTATTTATTTTTTTCCTACTTTTTTTTTAATATCTCCTCTCTATAAATATGAGGATACTCTTTATAAAAAGGATCACCAATTGTTATAGAAGTGAAGTGCTACCAAAATTAAGAATAAATATTGAAACTTTGAATTGAAATTTTTAATATTTTGTCAATCAATATATTAGAAAGCAAGTGACCTTTAAATATTTTATTTGAAATAAATTTTTTATGTTTTGGAGATGTTCTTATGTCTCTTCCATTACATTTTATTTTGTAATTTATTTAATTATGGTGTGAATTTTTATAAATTGAAAGGTGCCAGGAAGTTGACTTTGAAGTCTTTGAGATGCAATATCATTACTAGGTTTATGTTCATTATTTAGAAATGATTTTAGATACTTTGGGTTGTAAGTCATTATCTTTAGTGATTTGATCTTTATTATAAATAAGGTGGTCACTTTTGGATACACTTTATTCCATTATTTTGCAATATATTCACTGGTATTTTTCTATTTTTTCTTTCACCTAAGTTGAATATCAGTTATTATTGATCCAACAAGTAATTCCATATTTCCATAATATGTTGTATGAAACAAAAGTATTCATATAATTATATTTTAAGTGTACATCAATTTGAAAAAAAGAGAATTAGATCATATGGTAACACCCACCTTGATAAGAATAACATAAATAGTTACTTTTTGTGTTAGTCAAAAATAAGAAAGGAGCCTCCCCTTTCTTGAGGAGATATTCTATCTCATCACACTATGGCTAAATTAATCATTTTTCTACCCTTTTCTCGGTAACAAAATATTCACCCAATAGATCCCACCATGCAACATAATAATTTTTAATCCTACATCCACCACATCCCTCTTATGAAAGAATCTCACTATTTTTAACTATGACCAAATCTATACTTTAACCCTAGTATCAATCCATGAAATCCATTGTGATCTCTCCCATATTACTCAATCAAATAAATACATTATAACATGCTAAAATCCCCAACCTAATACCAAACTACCTCATCACTCTATATAGTCTATAATGCTTAATTATATACTCATCATAACCAAAAATGTATCACTATATCATCACATAATATAGGTGTATCACATTCTATCATAATTTTGATTAGTCTCTCTATATGGCCTCTATGTAACCTTCTCATCCCCTATCTCATCTATCAACCTAATGTAAAAATTAACATCTCCTAAGTGTGTCCTCTGTACTCTTGTAATAATATACCACTTATATATAAATGGTTCATCCATTATCCTCATCCTCATATAACCTATAGGGTTCTCAATCATTAGGTGATCCCATGACCACACCTATAATAGTGTAGAAGATCTTATCAACACTCAACCTATATATACCACATTGTGTAAATGTGTCACTACGCATGGTCCCCATGTAATTTATGTATCACTCTCTAACATGTCTCCAATAACACCTATCAATCCTACTTTAAATATCCCTCCACTCTTATTAGTTAGTAAAATGTCATTGACAATAAACATAAACACAACCATGAATCCATATGTATGTAAACCCATCAAATAATCAATATCAATCGCTTCTCTCATCATAGGTATCAAATCCTCTCTAAAAACTTTATATAGTGTCACCACCTATTCACCCTCATTTCAATATACCTATGTGCCTCATATGGGAATCCTCAAAATCATCCATATATCCTCTAGTGTTATTATCATCTCACATATTGGTTAGTGAAATGTGTTTATCTCAATGTGTCAATGCTCAGTCAATGCCATTAGGTAGGACTTGTCTACCCATATCTCTAACATCTCAACTATGTATGATAACCTTGTGGCCTATATTATCCCAACCTCATAATTGTAAACCTATCCATCATCTCTAGAGCTTTAGATCACCTCTCATGTGTGCATAATATTGGTAATAGCTCTTGCACATATTCAAACAAACATTATGTTAATCCTATTCATCTAGAGGATCATTTTACACTCACACTTATACTTATTATTGATCCTTCCACAACATGTTATTATAGCTTAAATCCCCTTTGGATGATTTTACCACAGTTCCTAAATTTTTTTCCAAAGATCCTATAAAATTAACTTAATCATCTAAGGATTTTACCATTGCTACACCATAATTTTTTATGAATTCACTTCACTACTCAATGAATTCACCATGACCTTTGACAAATTAGCTAAACATCAACTAACCCTAATTTCTTGATGATTTTACCATTTACCTCAATGAATTCACCACAATCAATGTCAAATCACCATTTAGGAAAAATGAAATAATTTTCATTATTTTTCCTATGTATTAAATTTTATAAAAAGATAAACAATAAAATGAAAAATGTTACCACATCACCACTCCCCTTAGGCCTCTAGTAGACTTGCACTAACTCACTGTGATGCCTATCTACTAGAATCTAGTCCATCTTCTCCTCATAATCTACAATAAATTCCACCACTCAAAATAACTATAAAATCCAATCTATTAAATGATATTTCACAAATGATTTTAAAAATACCCCTAACCCACTATATATTTACCCCTTTACTCCATTTTTTTCCTATCCCTTTATTTAACCCTAAAACCTAGATTGAGGGATTCTAGGGTTAAAAAGGTAGAGATAGCCTAGGTTAAAAGTATGGTAGAATATCTCTAAATAAATCCAATTATTTATAAAACTTAAATAAACATTTATTTAATTTATTATGCTGAGATAGTCTAAAAATAGAGAGTATAACCATGCTAGATATTATAATGAAAATGAAAACAAGATACTTAGCTATTTATGATGGTAATACAGATCTAAATTTAGAAAAGATATAAATTATAATAGATCTAGATTATAGATCAGTTACTTAAATCTAGAAATTATATCTCTATAACCATGGACACTTACATCAACCTAGGATAGTCAAATTAATATCTAGATCAGATGTAGGTATCTAGCATGGAATACTTACTAAGACTAGATGTGATCATACAGAGGTTATTGGGTTCCATGTCACCTTCCCTCTTGTGTATTATGATTTAGGTCATGTAATGTTACTCTTTTTCAAATTAGAAAACCCTAATTATTCATCTTTATAGTGGATATGGTAAAAATGGGTTAGCGGGCACACAATGTTTACTTACCCTAAAACCCCTTTATCAATGAGCACTAACTACATAACTAATACTCCAAGGAGGGCCTCAGACTTATGTATTTCTTGTGTACACAAAATATTTTTAAACTTTATCAATTATTGATGCTTTTTATCTTTCAAGAACCCATAGAGTTTCAATATGTCTGAGTGCATGCCCTAAAGGGTATATCAAGAAAATAGTGGTCTAATAATTGGTGCTTTACATGATTTTTCCCTATACCACCACTTGAAACCAACACAAACCTATCATATACACTTCCCTAATATTTGATACCTCGATTACATAATCCTCCAAGTAATTCACTACCTTAAACAACCCCTACCTAAGACAAAACCTCTTTTAATTTTTACTAAAAAGTCAACTTGGGCTGACCCTGTACTTAAAATATATGAGCACATTACAAAATTAGGTCAGCGTCAAATGACCTAGTCTGGGACCTAACTATTTTATTTATTTAATGATACAGGGTTGATTGGGATAACTCTATTGGCTAAAACTTTGGAAAAGTTTAGGGTTATATCTAGCTATATATACACATCCATTTATGTCATTTTAGAGAGATACAATTAATTATTCATTTATAATTATTTATAATCTACTCTTCTACCATTCTACTTGAGAAGTCATTACTTAAGGTTTACACATGGAGAGAAGGATATTATCTTGTGGAAAAGTGTTGTATGCTTTGGCCTATCTTAGTGATCCTTAAAAGCCATAACAACCTCTTATAAAGCACCATTGGCCAAGGTAGAGATTGAGTCTCAACAAGTTCACCTTTAAGGTAAGTATCTCTAACTCTTAATCCTCTATTTTAGTAGATAGAAGTAGCATAAGTAATGGCTTTTGAATGCATTTATCTTTCTATGCATTAGGGTTTTATCTATATTAACTTAAGTAGAGATATTCTATGCATGTTTACTTTTATGTTTATTACCCTCATTTTGTGCCACATGCTTTAGTGAGCAATAGGTTAGATTTTACTTTAATTTTGTCATTTAATTTTGAATAAGAAAACATATGACCTAACTAGGGTTATTACATGTTTTTTCTCTACTATAGGCTTTGGAATGCTCTCTAGTGATATTATTGTGGTAAGGGACCCCTTTGTTAGGTCTAGCAGATCCATCTTGGTCATGACTCTAATTGTCTAAATGTACCAACAAGTGAAAGAGATAGTGTGGTTTATCTTATCTAAGGTAAAATTTATTTGTATATCAGCTTTACTCTCCCTTATATACATTCTGGTGAACTTGACATGAATCTAACCCTTATAGGTTTCCCTTCATGCCTTTATTTATTATCATCTATTATATATTTTTATTTCTATAGTACTACACTAAATCTATCAATACAGTCTAACATTTCGTGTGAAGTTTTAACACAGTCATTGTGGTTGACTCTATATTTTATAAATAGGTCTTGTTCAATAAAAGGTAATTGGATTGATCATATTGACTCAATTTGATTATTTCATATTATTTTTAAGGATTCATCGACCCAATCAACTTTGTTATTAGAATTAAAATCATCTGAATAACACAACATAAAAACAAAATCATCTTCAAAAATTATTAGGTTTATTCTTACCTCCTTTTAATTTTTGTTCTTCATTTACAATCTTATTTTTCATACTTTTCATTTTATAAAACTATAAACCATACAATGAACTAGGTCAACTAGATTGACACAGTTTTGTATCTTGCTTTCACATTTAGAAGATTCAATCGACCTATTTGACAGTTTTATTTTGGCTCTTTCTTCAACATACATCATTGACCCCATAGACTATGTTTTGGTTTATTTGTCTACAGGGTCACCTAAACTAACTCTGTACTATTGAAAACTAAGGAATTAACTCATCTTGTTAGTAATTAATTCACTTTTCATTTTTGTTTCTTGTTTGTTTAGAGTAACAAACAAATACTAAATAAGATGGTTTAATTTATTGATTTAGTCACACTATTTTTATTTTTCACGCACTTCCAAATCACATAACACCAAAAAGCATTAAACAAATTCTACCGAAGGTTTACCTACTTATATTTCATCACCAAGGGGGAAGCTGACTTGGTTTTAAGTAATATGTGGTTGATGGTATATATTGGTAAATCACCTGACACCCTTATTTATCACTTTGTGTGAAGTGAGGGGGTAGACCCCAATATCAAGCCAATACCATCACCATTATAGATCCTTTTCAACCTCAACTACCGGAAACCATCCGTAGATTACTTTTCTAGTTCCTTATTATAGCTAACTCTCTATCACAATAATTTAAAAAATTATTATAACTTAAAACATGCAAGAATAACCACTTATATTAGAGTTTTAATTTTTATGGCTAGCTCTCTGATCATTGTATGTTTTATTAGAAAACTTATATCAACCAACATTGTTACAAGGTTTATGCTATGTGCCACAACTAAATCAACTAGATCAATACAATTATTTGTGTGTTTTCAAAATTATTATACAAAATTAGACTAGATCATCTACAATCATAATTATCAAAACTTGACCCTACCTTTATAACATAATCAATTTACTTGACTATGTCTCCTATAATTTTAGCCCTTTTATAGGACATAGTCATCATGTTTGACCTTAGTCTCTTATAGTTTGGTCAATATTATTTTCCATAATACATAGTCACTTATTGTGTCCTTTATTTAATTTTTTAGTTTATCTTCCCTCCAAACTCTATTGACCTAGTTGACTATGTACCTCTTGGCTAATACTATTCACTATTTGGCTGACTTTGTTCCTATTTTTCATCTTTACTTTTTGATCTCAGATTCTTACTTAAAGCATCATAAAATCCACTATCAAAATATTTTTGACAATCTTAATCTATTTAGATGATATATGGAATATAATGATGAAAAAAGACAATAAAATTAATCAATAAATAAATGTCCACATGTCAAAATAGAAGGTTGGCTAAAGAGGTTGGTAACAGGTCTCCAATTTTCATTTAATCTCTAGTGATCATCTGTATTTAATTTAAAAGGTTTCTTCTTGATTTTTACAGCTTCATGCACCCGTCTTCTCAAGAAATAATCTTTTTAAGTAATAAATTTTGCTTCATCCATGCAGATATGATGACCAATATTATGTGAATGCTCTGAAAAGACATATTTTTGGAATTGGTTATGTGTAATGTTAGCATAGTGTTCTTTGAGTCTCAAATGAATAGATCAACTAGATTCACCAATATAAACCTTACCACAACTGCAAGGAATAAAATAAATTCCTTTGTGATAAATAGGATTAGAGATGTCTCTAATCCTATTTGTCACAAAGGAATTTATTCTATTCCTTGTAGCTATGGTAAGGTTTATATTGGTGAATCTAGTCATTTTATTCAAGTGAGACTCAAAGAGCAATATGCTGACCTCACACATAACTAGTTCTAAAAATATACCATTACAGAGCATTCACATAATAATTATCATCATATTGCATGGATAAAGAAAAATTTAATTACTAAAGAAGATTATTTATTGAGAAGATTGGTGAGTGAGGATATATAAATTGAGAAGAATCCTTTTAATAAAAATAGGGATTATGACTGGATATTAAATGAAAATTAGAGACCTATTAATTAGTTTAAAAAAATAAAACTAATATCCTCTATCTGTCTTAGTCAAACTCCTATTCTGACCTATGGACATGTATTTTTTACTTAATTTTATTGTCCTTTTTCATCATTATATTCCTCATAATTTTAGGCCCAAGATTATGGGCTAAAACATTAAGGTTTAATATTTTCCCCTCTTAACACAGTTTCATCCTTTTTAATTTGTTTTTCCTATGTATATCATGAATTATTTGATATATGGGATGCTATTTTATTACTACCTTTTCTACCCAAGAGGATTCTCACTCTTGGACTACTTTTTCTCATCCCTCATCTTTGGCTTACAATATGTCCCAAATTACTCCAACGAATTACACTGATGGATCAAATCCATTTTACACTTCTCAAGACAATTATTTCTTTGAAGTACCTTATTATACTATGGTGGAAATTGACATAAGCTTAACCAATAACCCTACAAGAAATACTCTAAGCACAATAACCCACCTCCTATAAATCCTCCACCTAACAACCCTCCCCATAATACCAATTTAGGGAATGTTCTCCTAACAATCCTAACAATCCATCCCACAACACCAATCCACCATTTGATACCACTAAAATTCATTCACAAATAGTGTAATAAATGAACATCATGAAAACATTTAATACCTTTCAAATAATGAAAATACAACATCATTTGTTAAAAATGGCTAACCAATATCTTATTCTACTTCCCCAAAATAACCAGAATTTCATCCCTCCACCTCTTAAAGATGTCATAGGAAATAACATTCCCCAATCCATTATACATAACAAGATGATCAAAACATTAAAAATAAATCTTTATCCCCCTTCATTATTTCTATTGATATCAATAATATATCTCCAACTATTAAATATGATGGGACTAAATACCTTGCATCTTTCCTTAAAGAATTTTGTAATCTTTATAAAGAGTGGATTCAAACTAATACCTTCACCACTACTAAAATTTTATTTAAAACATTCATAGATGACATATTATAATGGTATAATCAAATTCCCCACCATTTTACATGGTAACTTGAATATTTAGTTAATCTTTTAGTTAAGTAATTTCAACACAATGATCTTCCTAAAAATTGTCTTACCTATTTCATTAACGCTAAACAATACCCTTCTAAATCAACTCATGATTTCATTAAACGTTGGAAATATTTGGCTCACAAAGCCAATCACAACATGGATGATGATAACTTGTTCAAACTCTTCATAACTACCTTAACACCTTCCCTTTAATATAAGGTTTGAACTTTTTCTCCCCAAACTCTAAATGATGTTATTGATCAAGCTAAACGACAAGAATTTATTATGAAATAATTTGATCCCAAAATTAAAACCATCAAGAGATATTTCCAAAACTCTACCAATGTAATTACTATGAATCATCCTAAAACAAAACCTAGAATAACCAAAATGGATAATCCCAAAGCTCCCATGCACCCCTAACTATTCAATAAATGAAACAACTTTTAGCACCTTCTAAACCATTCACTTATGCTAATAATACACCAACATGGTATGATCCTAATAATTTTTTTTGATTTCATGCCGATGTCAATCACTCCTATGAAACATGTCATGGGATTACCAAATTTGGTATTACTTTTATGTTAAGAGATATATTTAGTCATGATGATATGATCAAAATATGTTATCATGATTATGTTAACGCCTCTCAAAAGAAATAAGCTTTCAATCCTTCTACCTCTAACAATACAAAAAAAATTCTACCTCTAACCCAAAACATTCAAATAAGTATATATGTGCAATTGATGCTAAATATGATCAATATTATACCAATTATCAATATGTGAATGTGGCTAAAGTCAATTATTGACATAAACTTGCCCACAAGGATCCCATCACAAAACCAAAAAAATAATCACTCAAATAAAAACTTCTCAAAGACACCACTACCACTAACATACCTTCTAAAATGAATGAGGGAACACTTAATCCAAAACTCAAACTAATTATCTTCCTAATAATAACATTTTACCCTCCAAGCCTCATTCTGGTTCTTCATTTTCAAAATCTCATTGGAATTTCATAGAGGAACTTAACTCTATGCCTTATAAAATATGTCTCATGGATTTAGTTAACACTTCTCCATATCACCACAAATTATAAATGCAACAATTAAAAGAAATTGAAGAACCTCCTTTCCTTAAAGTAGAATAACCTTTTCAAGATCCTACACTAATATAAGTATACACAATAAAACCTAGCTATCCTTCTTCTAAACCTTCCATATAATTCCTTGAATAAGATATGATCAATAATGAAATTATCTATTAACCTGATGACCCACATATCTTCATTAAAATCACAATTAATATGACCCTTATTAAAAAAGTACTAGTAAATGAAGGGTTAGGAATTAATGTTACATCTATTTGTCTAATTCAACAACTTGGGTTTAACAAATATCACCTCAATAAAAATCATCTCACATATATGGGATTTGATAAAATGAATAAAAAACCACTTGGTTTTATTTGGATCCCTCTCACTATTGGACCTAAGACCATATGTACCAAGCTCATGATTCTTAAATTACCATTATCCTATAATATACTCCTAGGTCACCCATGGATGCATCACATGAGGGATATTGCCTCCTCAAGTAAATAATGTATCAAATTTATCCATAATGGAAAACCTTATAAACATGATGATAAACCTAATCCATGGTGTATTAAACTACCCAAACCCAAATATCAGTATCAAATTCTAACCATTCCATGAATTAATAACACACGTCTAACTAAATTTGTTAACATGAATCAATATTTATATGTCACTCTTAATAATTTTGATGTTAATGATCCAAATGACTTGGAAAACACTTACAATAATACTATGTTACCTTCTTTTATTTTAGAGTGGATTCTTCCTTCTTTGTTACACTATGATCATATTATCCCTCTTGTCAATGATATCACTAAAATCCCTCCTCCATGTAATGCACATGAATCATATTACACAAAAGATGACTTCATATGTAATGAATATAGAGTGGAAAATTTATTTCAAGACCCTTTAACCATGTCACCTCAAAAATTTGGTGATCTAGGTGTATCTCCTTCTAATGCTCCTCTAGATACACATGCATATACTATCTCTCACACTTATGATGACAACTGCATCATGACTCAAGCTCAATCACGAGACTTGGATGTTTAACACTATCAACAAACCTTCACCAAAGTACATGCTTTTAACTATGATGTTCACATAATTTTAATGGATAGCGAGTTAGAACCTAAAGGTCATGTATCTCCAATTAATACTCTACTTCTCAATACTCTAGTTATTTGAACAAATATTATCTCTCAAACATTTGAAAATTTTGAAACATTATATACCTTCTATATCACCAATCAATCTACCAACACTCCTTCCTACCAATGATTATATATATACCACTAAGGTTATCCCCCTCACTTAAAATAAATATCCATATAAAAAACAACATGATACACCTATCATCAATGTAATTGACTCCAACCAACCTTCATCAACAATTCCACCTCCACCTGAAATTACCCTTGATGCTAAGGCAATAATTATATGATAGATAAATTGTGAATATGATCACCATGGTAATAAAATAATTGATCTTGAAGTAGCCTTGGAATAATATGGACCTTTACCCATGCTCCCTAGAGATGAATCCATACCTGTGTTACTCCATGATAAAAAACCTCAACTTCCACAAAAACATCATAAACATATAAACTTAAAATGTAATGCTCCTCATTTTAATAAATTCATTACTAGTGTAGACCCCAAAAAAAATCCTATTTCTTCTCTTCCTAATGATCCATTTAATTATCAAGATGAAAATGCTATGATTTTTGAAGAAACTACAAGAATAGAGTATGGTACACCATCATGTCCTTGATCCATAACTATCTATAAAGAACTCATGCCAACCGAGCATGATAAATTTATCCTATTATTCTATAAGTATCATGAAATATTCACTTGTTCATATGAGGACATGCCAAGTATTGACCCTAGTATCATTGTGCATAACATCATCACTTACTAGATGCAAAACCTATCTGACAAAAATAATGTAAAATTCCACCTAAAATTTCCACCTTATGCCATAAATAAATTATCAAAATTTTGGATGCTAAGTTTATTAAACCTCTTCAATATTTCTAACGGGTGTCAAATATAGTTTCCATTCACAAAAAAGTCACCATGGTCATATTTATATGCATTGATTTATGCAATTTTAACCTCACATATCTAAAAGATAACTTTACATTATCTTTAATAGATGCCATCGTAGATTCCATGACCAAAAATGAAATGTTGTCACTCATGGATGGTTTTTTAGGTTACAATAAAATTCACATAATCTCCAAATATTAACACAAAATAAAATTTAGTACAAAATGGGGTACCTATTTCTATGTTAAAATGCCCTTCAGCCTTAAAAATGCTAGAGTCACCTATCAATGCACCATGACTCACATCTTCCATGATCTTATACACAATATTGTGAAAACCTATACTGATGACCTTATTGTAAAATTAAAGAGTCATGCAACACATATCACTAATCTAGCTATCATTTTTGATTAAATAATCAAATACAAAGTTAGACTTAACCCTTATAAGTGTTTCTTTGATGTTACATCTGCTAAAGTTATAGGTTTCCTAGTCTCTCTCTATATTATTGATGTTGATCCCACAAAAATCAATGTTATAATCAACATGCCCATTCCTCATTCTATTCTTGACATCTGTACTTACCTTGGCAAGCTTGGGTAAATCTAATGATTCATCCTAGAAATGGATTATTGCATCTACTCTATTAATTCCCTTATAAAAAATGCTCTATAATGGAGTGATACTTGTCATAAAGCCTTTTAAAATATGAAATAATCATTGCTCCATCCTCCCACCCTCTGACCACCTTACAATCATCATCATTTAATTTTTTATACCTCTTCTACTCCCATATCAATCTGGGCAATGCTTTCCCAACAAGATAATACCAGAAGAGAATATGATATTTACTATATTAGTTGAAACCTCATTGACTACAAAAAATGTTATACTAAAGTAGAACATGATTGCATTTCTATCTACTTTACAACTGAAAAGATCTATCACTATATGCTTGATCAAACCACTTATGTCATTGTCCACTCTAATCCACTTTTTCATTTATTCTCTACAGCATTTCCATAATTTCACTACTGATTTAGAGGCAAATAATCAATAAGATACCAATATCATTATAAATAGTACTAAATCCAAAGTAGTTATCGAAGAGCTCCCTAAAGTTACCATTAATTTGCATTAAGACACATGGAATCTCTATTTTGATGGCACTAAATTCCTATAAGGAGATTGTGTAAGTTATATTCTAACTAACCCTCATGGTAAGATTATCCCTTTAAAATTTAGACTAAGCTTTGATGTCACTAATAGCATGGCTAAATACAAAGCTCTCATCTTAGGTGTGTAAGTAACACTTGACTTAGATATCCCATATGCACATGCTTTGGGTGACTCCCAACTTATCTTCCACTAGGTTAATTGTGATTACCAGTGTCAAAATGAAAATTTAGTTTCCTATCGTCAAATAACAACACACTTGCAAAAGCATTTACCTTTTTTACCATTGATCCAATTCTAAGATATCAAAACTCTATTGCTGATTATCTTGCTTCTTCAACATCTCTATTTCATCCTCATTAAATACTTAATGATTGCCAATATATTATCCAAATAATAATGTCACCATATTCTATCCAATCACAAGATTTGTTTATTTTTCATATTAATTTTGTCACTATTTGACAAATCCCATGGTACAAAAACATCATCTAATTCCTTAAAAATCAAACCTATCCTCCAAACATAGGTTCTTATAAAAAGACTGAAATATGTAAATAAACCTTTAAATATCTATTCTAATACAATGCCATTTATTTCTATAATGCAGAAGGTACCTTGCTCTGTTATGTGATGCAAGAAGAGGTTACCTCTCTCCTTGAGAAAGCACATGGGGGAATTTATGGTGGTCACTATAAAAGACATGATACAACACATAAATACTTATGCATGGGATACTTTTGGCCTACTTTATAAAATTAAGCTATCAATTTTGACAAAAAGTGTATTTTTTCCAACTCAATGATGATCTAATCCATTCACCACTAGTTGAGCTCTAAATCATGGAGTCTCCTTGGCCATTCTCCATGTGGGGATTAGATCTCATTGGTAAATTACCTCAGTCACAAGATGGTCATGCTATTATCATTACTTCTACTAAATATTTTACTAAATGGGTAGAAGATATGCCTCTTGTCAATGTCATTAGAACTACTATATCTAAATTTATACTTAATCGAATCATTTGTCGATTTGGGGTTCCCCATACTACCATTTTTGATAATGGTGGAAATTTAAAAAATAAGGACATGAGATAGTTATGTCCTAAATTTAAAATTTCCCACAAATTTCCCACACCTTACCATCCATATTGCAATGGCCAAGCTGAGGCCACTAACAAAATTATTAATAAAATTCTACAAAAGACCATTAAAAAAAACTTGTATTGATTGGCATCTTCACTTATATCCCACACTTTTGGCCTATTGTACTATCATATGTACTACCACTGGGGTAACACTATTCTTTCTAGTATATTATTTTGAGTGTTGAGCATTGTTCTTGTTGTTTAGGTTTCACATTGATGTCAAAGGTTTTTGAGAAGGTCTTCATGAGGTCTTTGATGAGTATAGCTATGAGAGAGTATATTGATCAATATTGTAGTGATTATGAGAGTGTAACATATGATTGGTATATGCTCTTATGACTACATGAGTTACGTGAAGGTCAACATGGAAGGTCCTTATTATCCAAGTTGTTAAGTGTTTGAGCCTTGTAGTATCTTGACAAGGTATGTGTATAAAATGACTAGTCTTGTGAGAAGGTATGAGTATGATATATTGGTAAAATGGGTGCACACAAGCATGAGTGGTTGTATGAGGTTTATTTATCATTTATTTTAAGCATTAGATCACTCATAAGAGTCTCAGGGTGAGCCTACAAGGGTAGGACCTATAGATCATGTGTATAACTAAACCATTTCTACAACCTACTTGGCCTAATAAGGCATCATAATCTATTATCAAGGTATATGAAGGATGTATGGAATTTTATAAGCATGATTGAGGTTTATTTAGTATGTGAGTAAGGTGGAGAGCACATGTAAAGAGGCATGAAGGTCATTTTCAAGGCCTAATGTGATTTGTAGGTTAAAGTCTAAGCAAGCAAAGAGAAAGAGTATGGCCTAATAGGTATCAAGATCAGTTTTCAAGGAAATTATGAGTAAGGGATCATTTTAAAAGGTTATTAAATTTGTTTTAAGCATGTATATGAATTTTTAGGTCAAAATTTAAAGGATAATGCAATAAAATGTGTTTTAAGGTCTCTCAAGTACACATAATGAAGGGTTCTCTACCCAAGAAGGTTTTTATTATGCTCATTAGCTCATCAAAACTCTACATGGGAACTTAATATATTAATCATAGATGGGTAAGGGTCTTAGCTCAAAATTTTATGCATTTTGTTTTTGGTTTTAAGTGATATGCTTTATGAATGATTGTTAAAAATAGAAATAGGTTTAAACCCCTTTAGAACCCTAATAAGGACCTAATGTTGAAGAGGTTAATAAAAAAAACCTATAATGGTATAAAATGACTATGAAATCTATTTTATGTTTTATTAAACTATCAAAATCACCTCTAGGTGTGATTGAGTTGTCAGGTGTGTGAGTAGACCTTATAATAAAGTGCATATTTATCAAATATTTATTGTAGCAGTCAGAGTTGACCAAGTCAAAGTAGGAAAATAGATGGAGAATGAATTTTAAGACTCATATTTCATTTCTACAAAGGTTTTTGTATTGATATGTTATAACCCTTAAGTGTGTTAAACTGTTCATCCAAGTTAGCCAGTCATTAAGAGGTCTAATGGTGAAAAATAGTGAGAAACCCAAGCAGTAGTGAGAAGATGATTAGGAATGTGCTATCATGAAATAGTGATGAAAAAAAGTGTAGGGAGATTTTTGGTAGAAATTTTTTCGTTTAGTGATTATAGTGAAAAAATTATTCACAAGTTGACATGTCAAGTTTAAATGAGATAGTGAGATATAAGGTTTTGAGATTGGTTTACAAGACTAATATTGCCATTTTAACATATTATATTTCTATCTAAGAATGGTCTAATTATATCATAGGATCATATACATGAATCATAATTCATTTAATATATCTATGTATGTGTTGGAGGTCTGAGTCATCATGACTAGTATTTGAAGAAAACTTGTAGTTCTAAGTGAGCAAGTAGCAGGATTATTTTTTAGTCCTTTTTCTATACATAATGAAGTATAATGATATTTATGAAGTTTTTTAGGTCTTTTAGGATTTTTTATATGTTTTATTATCATGTTTATGTCTGTAAATAACATTTGATATTCAATTGTTCAAGATAGACCTTTATGTGTGTGTGAAGGCCTAATGTAAATAATACTAATGACATGCTTTAAGTGGTGATTGGAGATAAAAAGTATTATGGAAATAAGATGATATTATTAGGTTTATATTTTAATGAGATATGAATTTTTCCTACCATGTATAAATTTTGAAAGTGTCCCACGGAGATCAAAGGGTAATGTGTACTAATGAAGGCCTGATTGAATTAGGTCTCCTTAAGGTCTAAAGAAGGATTTGGTCCATTTGAGCTATGGAAAACCTAATGTAACAATTTATTAATGTTTTTTTAATTTAGTAAGGCCTATTTCATGGAAAATATAAGTTTAAAAGTGTGTGTGTCCAACCAAGAGGTGTATGAGCAAGAACCTAGTAGAATAACAAGGCTTAATAAGCCTAATTGACTAGTTAGATAAGGAGTGAGTTGAAGAAAAGAAAATAACAATTTAAAGAGATAAGGGAGGTCTAGTAGACCATAAAAAGGGTGTATATAGGATATCATGAATATCTAACATGGGTACTATATATGAATATCAAGGCAATATGACCTAATCTATCTTAAAGAGACCTAGTTGAGTGAAGAATCTTAAAAGGTAGTTTGAGAGGGATAAAATAAAGAGAAGAGATGAAGAAGGTGATCATCATCTATTATATGAGAAATAAGTTCTATGGAAGGTGATAAAATCAATCAGGTGGTTGAGTTAGTGCTGAGTCATCTAGGGGGTTAGAATCTCCTTGTAAGTTGGTGATTACTAAAGGCTAGTTGGGTTGGTGCTTAGCTAGTTGGGGTTGGTGCTCCATGTGGAGTTGGTGCCTCAAAAAATTATGATATTTTATCGTATAATATCATATTCCATTTCTAAGGATCAGTGGTTTTTTTTCCCTTGAGGTTTTCCCACTCTTATGTGTATTTTTGTGTTATACTCTTGTGAATGACTCTTTATGCATTGCTATATCTTTGTATTTCCTCAATGGTTCAAATAATGTTAAAGTACATGTGAAAGAAATTATTAAATGACTAATTTAGCACCCTCTCTTCATCATTATGTTTCTAAAAATTAGTATCAGATCCTGGTCCTTTTGAATCAAGTCTAACATCTTCAAGGTGATCCTAAGAAGCACAATATGCCTAGTGATCACTAAGAATTCTATGAAGAACATGGATAAAATCACCAAAACTATAAACATATTTTGAAAATAATGTCAACATGGTAAGTAGACTAGAAGAAGTTTCAAGTCTAAGGAGTACTCTAGTACTAGAACCTTGGAGTTAATACACATTGATCTTTATAGGCCTTTAATAATTTAAATCATTCAAGGAGATAGCTACTTTATATTACTCATAGATGACTACACAAGAATGATTTGGGTATAATTCATGAGAGAAAAGGCAAAATTTCTTGACAAGTTCAATGCATTCAAGGATTTTATTAAAAATTAGAAGAATGAGAAGATCAAGTGTCTAAGATCTGATAGAAGAGGAGAGTTTTGGTCTAATGAGTTTGATGAATTATGTGAGGTTCATGGAATAAGAAGATATTTCTCATCAATTATGACATTGCAAGAAAATGGGGTATGGGAAGCAACAATAGGATAATTCAAGAGATGGATATAACTATGCTAAATGAGTCTATATTATCTTATGGATATTAGAGATAGGTAGTAAGCACTATAATATACATTTTGGATAAAGGATAGATAAGTACCAATGGAAACAAAACTCTTTATAAACTATGGAAAGGTAGACCTGCTAATTTGGAACACTTTAGAGTGTTTGGGAGAAAATGTTTCATTAAAAGATAAGCTAAAGACTTAGGAAATTTTGCTTCTAAATATAATGAAGGTATATTTTTAAGACACTCATAAATGATCTCAACCTATAGATTTTATAATAAAAGGTTATAGAAGATAGTGGAGAGCACTAATGTGAATATTGATGAGATAGGGAAAGCACACTCATAGTAAAAGGATAATTTAGTGAATTCAGACTTCATGAATGAAGAGGAAACTATAGAGGTTGATGAGGAAGAAGAAGAAGTTAAGGAGAGATAGGATTCAAAAGGCCCCTCAAGATAGATTCAAAGAGATCATCCTAAATCTTAGATCATTGGTAATAAGAATGCATGTATTTAAACAAGCAAGAGGTTGGTAAGTAATCTAAATCAAGAGAATGTTGCTCTATTATCTAAGATTTAACCTAAGAATCTTATAGAAGCAAGCAAAGATAAATTTTGGATAGGTGATATGAATAAGGAATTATACCAGATAGAGAAGAATGAGACTTAGGAACTAGTTCCTAGGTGTAAATATAAGAATGCCATTGGGATAAAATGGGTGTTTAGAAACAAGTTGAATGAAGATGGAGAAGTCACTAGGAACAAGGCTAGATTAGTATGTAAGGGATATGCACAAGTTGAAGGGATAGATTTGAAGGAAACCTTTGTACCAGTAGAAAGATTAGAGGCCATCATATTGTTTTTAGAATATAAAATATTTAAAGGGATTAAGTTATAACAGATGGATGTTAAATCTACCTTTTTAAATTGGAATTTGGAAGAGGATGTGTACATATAGGAAACTGAAGGGTTTTCATTATCATATGATAAGGACTATGTTTGCATATTAAAAAAGGCTCTTTATGGTATAAATCAAGATCTTAGAGCTTGGTATGCCAAGTTGGATAGGTATCTATTCAATCAAGGACTTCAAAAGAGGAGTTATAGATAGTAATCTATACATAAAGTCAGAAGATAACCATCAATTGATTGTAGTTGTCTATGTGGATGACATAATCTTTGATAGAAATAATGATAACATGACCAAGGGTTTTCCAGAGGTGATAAAGAAATAATTTGAGATGTCCATTATGGGAGAACTATCATTATTTCTTTAGTTGCAAATCACTCAATCTGAAAAAGTCATATTCATTTCACAATCCAAGTATGTAAGAGAGATCTTGAAGAAGTTTGAGATGGAAGATTGCAAGTTAGTTAGTACACCTATGATCATAGGGTGTAAGTTGAGCAAGGAAGATGAGTATATAAAGGTCAATTAGATGTCATATAGGTTGATTATTAGAAGTTTTCTATACACCACTATATCTAGACCTGACATCATACAAGTAGTAGGTCTTTTGGGAAGGTTTCAAGAAAATATAGAGGAAAATCATATGGAAGCAGTCAAAAGGATACTCAGGTATCTCAAGGGGACTATGGAGTATGGGTTATAGTATCTAAAGATCAAAGAGTTTAATTTAACATCATATACAAATGCAGAATGGGTAGGAAGTCTATATGATATAAAAAGTACTAGTGGAAGAGCCTTCTTCTTAAGTGGGTGCCCATTTAATTGGATAATCAATAAGTAACCATCAGTAGCATTATCCACTTATGAGGCTAAGTATATTATAATAACTTCATGTTGCACTCAAGTCTTATAGATGAAACATACCTTAAAATACTATAAGGTAAATCATTATGGTCCTAACCCTATTTATTGTGATAATGCAAGTTCCATAAGTGTCTCAAATAACCACATCATACACTCAAAGACTAAGCACATTCCCATTAAGTATCATTTTATAAGAGAGTAGGTAAGTGAAAAAAGTGTTAGACTTGAATATTTTTCTATACATGATTAGATTGTAGATATTTTGACCAAACCACTTCCAAAGGTAACCTTTAAACACCTAAGACAACCATTGGGTGTAATCCAAGCCCCTAATAATCATTGAAGAATCCAAGTACTTAGGAGGATTTAATTAGATCATTAGCTCTAAGAAAAAATGATTTGTTCTAAGAAGTTATTCATGGAGATAGGGAGATAATGTTTGTATTATGTCTCATAAACTCATAGTCCTATGTGTTGAGTATTTTGGTTGTAATAAGGGTGATGTAAGAAGTTTTAGACATCACTTTGTCATTTATGTCAAAAGGGAGATAAGAATGATTAGTTTGTATTATGTTTTACCATCAATGATAAAGGGGGAGATTTTTAGCATTGTTCCTATTATTTAGATTTGGCATTGAATTTGTCATTGATATCAAAGTTTTTTGAGAAGGTCTTCGTGAGGTCTTTGATGAGTATAACTATGAGAGATTATATTGATCAGTATTGTAGTGATTTTAAGAGTGTAAGATATGATTTGTATATGTTATTATGAATACATTAGTGATGTGAAGGTCAGCATGGAAGTTCCTTATCGTCAAATGCTTGAGCCTTGTAGTATCTTGATAAGGTATGTGCATATAATGACTAGTCCTATGAGAAGGTATGAGTATGATATCTTGGTGAGATGAGTGTACATATGAATGAGGTTTATTTATCATGTATGTGAATCATTTAATCTCCCATAAGATTATTATGGTAATCTTATAGGGGTAGGACCTAAAGATCAAGTCTGCAACTAGACCATTTCTAAACCCTCCCTAGCCTAATGAGGCATCATGATTTGTTGTCAAGGCATATGAAGGATGTATGGCACTTTATAATCATTAGAGATGTCTATTTAGTATGTGAGAAAAGTGGAGAGTATATATAAAGAGGAATGAAGGTTAGTTTCAAGGCCTAATGTGATTTATAGGTCAAGGTCTAAGCAAGCACACACACACACATACACACACACACACACACACACACACACACACCAGAGAGAGAGAGAGAGAGAGAGAGAGAGAGAGAGAGAGAGAGAGAGAGAGAGAGAGAGGAGAGAGAGAGGAGAGGAGGGAGAGGAGAGAGAGGAGAGAGAGAGATGAGAGAGAGAGAGAGAGGAGAAGAGAGAGAGAGAGAGAGAGAGAGAGAGAGAGCCTAAGGATTATCAAGATCAATTTTAAATTAAATTATGACTAGGGGAACATTGAAAAAGTTAGGTCAAGTTTTTTTAAGTATGTGCATAAATTTTGAGGTCAAATATTGAAGGATAAGGCATGAAAATGTGTTTTTAAGGTCTCTTGAGTGTATAAAATGAAGAGTTATCTACCCAAGAAGTTTTTTATTGTGCTGCATTATATTTTAAAAATGTATAAATTGGAACCTAGTATATTAATGGTATATGGGGAGGGATCCTAGATCAAAAATTCTAGGCATTTGTTTTTTGAATGAAGGGTTATGCTTTATGAAATAGTTATTAAGAATGGAAACATGTTTAAACCCTCTTAGAACCCTAATAAGGACCCAATGTTTAAGATGTTGATAAAAACAGCCCCAAAGGGTCTCAAATTACTATAAAATATATTATATTTTGTATTAAAATCTCCCAATAACCTCAGGGTGTGATTGAGTTGTCAGGGGTGTGAGTAGGCCCCTATAGGAAAGTGCACATTTCTTAGAGATTTATTGTAGCAGTCAGAGTTGACCAAGTCAAATTATGTAAATGTATGTAAGATGAATTTTTTGACTCATATTTAATGTAAATTAAGGTTTTTATATAGGTTATCACCCTAAATTATTCTAAATTGGTCATTTAAGTTAGCTAGTCACTAACAAGTCTAATGGTGAAAAATGTTGAGAAACCTAGACAATAATGAGAAGACTATTAGGAATTTGTCATAATGAAATAGTGATGAAATAAAGTGTATGAATATTTTTTTTTAAGAATTTTATGACATTTTCATGTTTGTTATAATATTTTGAGTTTAACGATTATAGTGAAAAAGTTACTCACAAGTTCACCTGTTAGGTTCAGATGAAACAGTGAGATATAAGGTCATGAGATTGGTCTGCAAGACCAATGTTTCCATTTAAAAATATTATATTTATATATAATAATGGTATAATTATATAATATGAAAATATAAATTCATAATAAGTCATTTAATATATCTATACATGTGTTGGAGGTTTGAGTCACCATAACTAGTCTTTGAGGAAAACTAGTAGTTCTAAGTGAGAAAGTTACAGGAGTGTTTTTGAGTCCTTTAGATATATGTAATGAAGTATAATAATATTTATGATTTTTTTAGGTATTTTTTGTTATGGTTATATTTTTTATTATCATGGTTTTGTGGCTAAATAATATTTGTTATTTATTTGTTCAAGATAGACCTTTCTATGTGTGTGAAGGCCTAATGTAAATAATACTAATGGCATGCTTTAAGTGATGATTGGAGATAAAAAGTGTCATGTAAATAATACTAGCTTAGTATGGGTCCTATTTTAATTAAATATAAAGTGTTAATTCCATTTATGAAGTTTTAAATTATCCCAATAAGATCAAAGGGTAACATGTACTAATGAAGGCCTAATTGAATTAGATCTCCTTAAGGCCTAAATAAGGATTTGGTCCATTTAAGCTATGGATAACCAAATGTAATTATTGATTCATGTTTGTGTAATTTAATAATTAATATTTTTTGGAAAATATAATTGGTTAAGTGTGTGTGGCCCAACCAAGACGTGTATGATCAAGAGCCTACTATAAGAACAAGGCCTAATAGACCTAATTGATCAGTCAAAAAAGGAGTGAGTTTGAAGAAAAGTAAATATCACTTTGAAGAGATAAATTAGGTATATTTAAACCATTAATAATGTGTATATAAACTATCATGAAGATATAAAATGGGTACTATAGATGAATATCAAGGTCATATGACCTAATCTATCTTAAAGAGACCTAGTTGAGTGAAGGAGCCTAGAAGGTAGTTTGAGAGGGATATAAGAGAGAGAAGAGATAACTAATGTGATCATCATCTATTATATGAAAAATAATTTATATTTAAGGTGATTTAAATCAATCATATATATTATTTTGTGCTTAATTCATTTAGGGGTTGGAGCCTCCTTGCAAGTTGGTGTTTGTTAAAGCCTAGCTAGGTTGGTGTTCCATGTGGAGTTGGTGCTTCACAAAATTGTGATCTTTTGTATTATAATAATTTTATTCAAATTTTAGGTATTAATGGTTTTTATTGCCCTTGATGGTTTTCTCACTCATTTGTGTGTTTTTGTGTTATGCTCATGGTGAATGACTCTTTATGCATGGATATATCTTTATATTTCCTTGATGGTTCAAGGAATGTTAAAATACATATGAAATAAATTTTTTAAGTGACTTATTCACCCT